>NW_020869832.1:777870-790370 GCF_003789085.1 Penaeus vannamei | reverse complement strand
GAATAACAAGACAGAGGGAGAGAGAGAGAGAATTGCGAATAAGAGGACAGAGAGAGAGAAAAAAAGAAAGATAGAAAGAGCGAGTAAGAGAGAGATACAAATAACAGGAGAGAAAGAGAGAGCATAACATACCATGCTAACAATTCCAGAAATCCAGAGCAACTTAACCTTCCATCTTCCTTATTTGGAAATAATCTACCAGTACCCCCCCCCCTCCCCCTTAGAACCACCACCTCGTTCACCCTCTTATCGTTGAAATAGATTTTTTTTCCAGATAATACGGTTAGAATTTTCTTTTCTTTTCGTTTTTATGACCTGTCTGTGACGTAAACTTTTTTTTTTCTTTTTAAAGATTTTTTTTTCTTCTTCTATCCATTATTTATAATTTTTTATGTCCCTTCTATAATGTGATTATTTTTTTATTTATACCAGAGCATCAAGTCCTTTTTCTTCTTCATTTTATTTGTTTTACAATAATAATAATTATCATTATTATCATTATTGTTATTATTATCATTATCATTACCATTATCATTATTATCATTATTACTATCATCATTATTCATTATTATCATATTATTTATCATTTTTCTTTCTTTCTTTTTTTTTTTTTTTTTTTTTTTTTTTTTTTTTTTTTTTTTTTGGCACGGAGGGACCCACGGCTCTCAACAGCGATTCATAAATCCGTAAATGGCTCATGGGAAACAATGAAAAGGCGCGCCATAAACCGAGCGACTATGACCCTTATCCAGAGAGGCCAGAAGGCGTCCTCATGGCGACGGCGCTCTTGAAGGCCGCTCAGAGAAAGGAGGAAAATGGCGCGGGGATTTTCCTTCGGCTTCTCGGGGTGGGATTTGGGAGGGGCTTGTGCGCTAACATCTTGATGGCTGTGTACTAAATCTATATGTGTATGTAAAAAGTACATACTTAATACGTACATATATGTGTCTCTCTCTCTCTCTTCTCTCTCTCTCTCTCTCTCTCTCTCTCTCTCTCTCTCTCTCTCGTATATATCTATATGTATATATATATATATATATATATATATATATATATATATATATATATATATATATATACACATATATATTTACATATATATATGTATATATATATGTGTGTGTGTGTGTTTTCTTTCTTTTTTCTTTTTCTTTTTATATTTTACTTTATTTTTCATTGTATTTTAAGTGTGTGTTATGTGAGGGGTACAAGTACTATGGTTGACTGTGAATAAGTTTTATCATCTGGCCAATACAAAAAAAAAAATAAAATAAAAAAAAAAAAAAAAATAAAAACAAAACAATGCAAAAAAATGTTATAGGACTGGACTAAATGTTTGAGCTATGATTTATATGTCTATGAATTATATAATTATCTGTATGTCTATCTTTACCTCTATTTCTCTGTCTTTTTCTATTTCTCTGTTTGTCTATCTGCTTATCTATCCCTATATATCTGTGTCTGTTCCATCTGTTTATCTCTCTCTCTCTCTCTCTCTCCTCTCTCTCTGTCATCTCTCTCTCTCTCTCTCTCTCTGTCTCTCTCTCTCTCTCTCTCTCTCTCTCTCTCTCTCTCTCTCTCTCTCTCTCTCTCTGTCTGTCTCTTCTCTCTCTCTCTCTCTCTCTCTCTCTCTCTCTCTCTCTTCTCTCTCTCTCTCTCTCTCTCTCTCTCTCTCTCTCTCTCATTCTCCTATTGCATTTCCTTGAGCGTAGTAGCATGTTGCCCTTGCAAACTGCCTGCAATCCTATCTGCAACATGGCCCTTACATGCAATAAGGGCAATTGCATGTGTTGAGGCTCTCGTACCAAGGAACAAAAATGACTCACTATTAGATACTGAGGTGGCTTGGGTACAATGTTGTTGTGTTGTTGTTGTTTTCGTCTGTTGAATGAGTAATCGTCTGTTGAATGAGTGTTTGTTTGTTTGTGTGATTGTTGTGCATGTGTGTGTTTGTGTTTTGTGTGTGTTTATGCATGTGTGTGTGTGTTGGTGTTATGCATGGTGCGGGTGTGTGTGTTTATGTGTGCGTTTGTGTATGTGCATGCGTGAGTGGTTTTGCGTGTATGTGTATGTCCGCGTCTGTGTATATACATTCCTCTATATTCATATCCCACATATATATCAAAATCTTCATTCTAGACCCCATTACCTTTTTTCATTCACCCTCTGAGAGAGAAAAAAAAATGTCACTATGTTATCGCTCGCTTTTCGCACTCCAGCGCCCCGGCACAGTACAACGCGCGGTGGCACTATTAGAGAGCCACAACGGAACACAGTGCCATGGGAGGTCAAGCGTATCTCTGGCACCATCACGGAGGCCCAGCGCAGAGCCAGGCGAACGGACACACACAAAGGCACTGGAGAGAAGGGTGTCGGGATGTGTATATATTTTATTTTTTATTTTTTATATATATTTTTTCTGGGGGGGGGGTCCGCTGGTAACTCGACTCGGTAATAAAAAAAAAATGAAATAAAAAAAAAGAGAGATGGAGTTAGAGTTTTTTTTCTTTGTTTTGTCTGGTTTTACATCTGGTTTATTTAATCTAATTACGGAAGACTCTCTCTCTCTCTCTCTCTCTCTCTCTCTCTCTCTCTCTCTCTCTCTCTCTCTCTCTTCTCTCTCTCTCTCTCTCTCTCTCTCTCTCTCTACCCCTCCTCCTTCCCTTGCACGCGCAAAATACAGACACACAAACGCATGCAATACAATAAACAAACCACCACACACACAACAAGGAAACAGACACAATTATCATATCTATTCCATCCTCTCTCGCTAGTGAAATAAGAGAGAGAGACGCAGAGAATTGGGATTTCTTCTTCCTTAATCTCACCCCCCCCCCCTTTCCTCCTCTCCCCCTTCCTGCGTCTAATTAATTCCGATAACAGACGGTAGAGAACCATAATTGTCACCGAAGATAATTCACTCACGCCCTTTTAAGTAACGTCTTGTTTGAAGCTCGGAAAGAGCGTGAAGTTCAAATTGGCAATTTACTTAGAAAATTATGTTTTTTTTTTCAAGTTGTGAATCTACTTCTCTTTCCTCTCAGTGCTGCCAACGTGTGAATTTTCAGTGTCAACACCCTGTATCCTATGCGAGGAGGGGGTTGTTCAGACATTGGCAACGCTTAGTGATTAGCTTGGGGGAGGTGTGTGTATGTGTGTGTGTGTGTGTGTGTGTGTGTGTGTGTGTGTGTGTGTGTGTGTGCTTTCCTTTTTTCTTCCTCTTCCTCTATTAATTTTTCCTGTTTTCTTTCGTTTCTTCTTGTTTTTTTCGTCCTATATTTTTTCTCTTATCCTTCTGATTTACTTTCCTATTTTCCTTTCACTTTACTCTTCCATTCTCGTTTTTCTTCTCCCTTTTTTCAGTTCGTCTCACTTTTTCTCTTTCATATCCTATCCCTGGCGTCCTCGATCCCGCTCCTCCTATCCTTCATTTTCTCCAAGAGATCCTTCCCCTCCCCCCCCCCCCAATTTTCTTGACGAAACCCACTCCTTTTACCTCCTATTTTCTACAGGACTCCCTCCCTCTTCCCACTTTTTATTCATTACCCCGTTCCTCTTCCCTCATTTTGTAGATTAAACTATCCCTTATCCCCCATTTTCTCCCCGAGCCTCCTCCCTCTTCCCCCCTCCCCTCCTCTCCCTTTTATTCATCATCCCTTCACTCTTCCCCTTCTTTACACGAACCCCTTCCTTTCATCCCCCACTTTCTCGACTTACCCCCCCTCTTCCTTCTATTTCCCTTAACAAAACCCTTCCTCCTTTCCTTTACCCCATTCCCCCCCCCTTCCCTTTACCCCCCACCCCTCCCTTTACCCCCTCTCCTTCCCTTTACCCCCACCCCCGAAAAATCCTCCCCATCCTCCATTTTCCCCTCCAAACCCCTTCCAATCCCCCCCCGCTTTCTCGCTGACCCCTCCCCCACCCCCTTCCTCAATCTCCCCACTTTCTCGCCACCCTCCCCCCCCCCCTTCCACCCCGCCATCTTGAGCCCTCCTTTCAAGAAAACACAAGAAAGTTCCCACTCGGCAAGCAGAACACGAGGCGAGGTCAAAGGTCGCATTTCAAGGAAGACGCTCTGGTAGTTCCTCCTTCCGTGTCTTATGTCGAGAAACCGTCTTGCAGCTTTCTTTTTGTCTTTCCTCTATCGCTTTCGTTCTCTCTTTTCTCTGTCTCTGTCTGTCTTGCTTTCTCTCTGTGTCTGTGTCTGTCTCTGTCTCTGTCTCTGTCTCTCTCTCTCTCTGTCTCTTCTCTCTCTTCTCTCTCTCTCTGTCTCTCTCTCTCTCTCTCTCTCTCTCTCTCTCTCTCTCTCTCTCTCTCTCTCTCTCTCTCTCACACACACACACACACACACACACACACACACACACACACACACACACTATTCCCTCCCCTCCCTCCCTCTCCTCCTCCTCCTCCTCCTCTCCTCCTCCCCTCTCTCCTCCCCTCCACCTCCCTTCCAGAATCATAACACCACACATCCGCGTCAACCAGTCAATATCAACCCACCCCCCCACCCCCAAAAAAAATGACACCGAAACACCACCAACTGATGTTGTGGCGAGGTGTCGTCCCATCGTCATGGCGTGTGCAAAAAAACTCATTAAATAACGATGGCGAAAGATCCTGGCGATTAATGAAGTATATCAATGCCGGGCTGAGGAGAAGATGAGATGAGAAGTATATCAATGCCGTGAGGATGAGGAGTATAATGCCGGGTGAGATGAAGAAGTATATCAATGCCGTATATCAATGCCTAGAGAAGTATATCAAGAGAAGTATATCAATGCCGGGTGAGGATGAGGAGAAGTATATCAATGCCGGGTGAGGATGAGGAGAAGTATATCAATGCCGGGTGAGGATGAGGATGAGAAGATGCCGGTGAGGATGAGGAGAAGTATATCAATGCCCGGGTGAGATGAGGAGAGGAGAAGTATATCAATGCCCAGGTGAGGAGAAGTATATCCATGCCGAGTGATGAGGAGCCAATGCCGAAGTATTTGATGGAGAAGTATATCAATGCCGGGTGAGGATGAGGAGTGTTGTTGTCACGAGTGGTGTCACGTCAGAGGGATTAGTGCGGGAGTTAGGGGCGATTACAACACGCTTTGGGGATTAGGGAGATGGAGGTGGCGAACACAAGGCTGTTATTGATAAAGAAAGCCTGTGCGTGTGTGGGTGTGTGTGTGTGTGTGTGTGTTTTATATTGTATCTATGTACAATCATACATATTCGTGTGTGTGTGTGTTTATACATAATCGTGTGTGAGAGCGTGTGTGTGTGTGCGTATGTGTGTATGTACGGATATATGTATATGCAATACTATTACATTTGTTCCTTCTTCCTTCCTAATCCCATTTTCTAATACTACAAACATTCCCCTCTTTTTCCCTTTGTCCTCCTCCTCCTCTTCGTCCATCTCCTCCACCTCCCTCCTCTTCTTCTCCTCCTCCTCCTCTTACTTTTCCTTCTCATCATCTTCCTTTCCCTTCCCCCTCTTTCTCCTCTTCCTCCTCCTACTCCTCCTACTCCCCTTTCCTCTCCCCTCTGCAACAAGTCTCTCAAAGTACACCCCATCTCGAGAAATGTGTAAAATACTTCCTCTAGATCCGGGATCCTACTCTGATTCCTGCGGTTGGTAAGCCTGTATTGAACGTCAGATGTCTAGCCTATACAAAGTTAGCAGCTGATTGCTCCTTGCACCTGTGTCCTCTCCTTCCTTCCTTCCTTCTCTCCCCCTCTTCCTTTCCTCTTCATCTCCTTCGTCTTCCTTGTCCTTCTGTGTTTTTGTTTCTCCTTGTTGCTTTGTTTCTCTTTGTCTCCATCTCCTTCCGTTTCTTATCTTCCTGTCGTATGTAAACAAGAAGAACGACTGTGTGTGTTTGTGTATGTGCGTGAGTATGTATGTATGAGTATGTGTGTGTATGTGTGTGTGTGTGTGTGTGTGTGTGTGTGTGTGTTTGTGTGTGTGTGTGTGTTTATTTTTTAATCCTTATATAACGGTTAATATGAGAGAGCAAAGAGAGGGTTCAACACAACGCAGACTTTATAGATCTTCGTAACTTTTTTCGCGAAATAAACTTAATAGAGCCACATGAGGCGATATCATCTTCCCAGCCAGATCAAGAAGAGGAAAGTCTTCATATTATCGAAAGAAAATCAAGAACAAAATGATGTCTCTTCTCTTTCTTCAACTATTTCTATTTTTATCCCTGTCGGTTCGGGTTGTAACTTCACAACTGGCTTCTCCCCTAATGCTTTCCCTTCTCTCTACGCCTCTCCCTGTTTCTTTTTTTCTTCTTCTTCTTCTTCTTTATCACTCTTTCTTAATCTTCTCTCGTTCCCTTTTTTGTGGGGGAGGGTCACTCCCTTTTATATATATATAGAGAGAGAGAGACAGAGAGCGAGGAGGGGAGGAAAAGTAGACATACAGAGATACAGAGTAGATGGAGAGAGGCAAATACACAAACAGACAGAGATACAAAGAGACAGAGAAAGAAAGAGAGAGACAAACCGACAGGCAGAAAGAAATACAGAGAAAAAGATAGAGGGAGAGTGAGAGAGAAAGAGAGAGAGAGAGAGAGAGAGAGAGAGAGAGAGAGAGAGAGAGAGAGAGAGAATGTGCACATGCAAACATATGAATAATTAAACAAATACATGAATAGACAAATTGATTAATAAACAATGGAAAAAAGAGCATATACATGAATCAACTTAATGATGCAGTCTAATCAAGGGTTAATTAAAAGTGATGAAATTTCACTGACAAATAAATGAATTAATTGATTTGGAAATTCTAAAGACTTAATAAAAATAATGAATCGATAATATAAACACCGGAGGCTATAAGCTTTGTTAACTTTGAAAAATAGTCAAAGTAAATGTTATGTAAATTTTGCAATAATTTTGCGAATAATCAAAAAGAATTCCAAATAAACATTCATATATCGAAACAGACATAGATCAACGATATAACCCCATTAAGGATAAATTATGGATCGATAAATATTAATCAAAATCCCCAAGCAACAAAAAAAAAAAAAAAAAAACAAATCCCAAACAAACACACACAGACACAGAACACAACCGAAGAAACCTAACCCCCCCCTCCCCCAGCAGCTTAACAAGGACAAACCCCCCCTCCCCCCACCCCACGCCTTGTTATCAGTCTAATTGGGAGAATCTGCCTGGAGCTGCGGCCGGTGGCAGGTGGTGGCTCTCGAGTTGTCTTGATAAGGCTTTTCGTCGAGGTTTTAGGTGGCTCTGCGAGATGCTTGGAGGGGGAGGGGGACGGGGGAGGCGAAGGGGGGGCGGGGGGGATGACAGGGCGGGGCGGAAGGGGGTTAAGGGGGGGAAGGTAGGGGGATGAGGGTGGGGGGGTGAGGGGCGGCAAGGGGGAGTTAAGTACGGCTAGGGGGAGTTAAGTAGGGATAGGATAGGGTAGGGTGATGAGGGTGGGGGGTGAGGACGGGGAGGGGGAGGGGTGGAAGGGAGTCAAGTAGGAGGTATGGATAGGGTAGGGGGGTAGGGGGTATGGAGGGGGGTCAAGTAGGAGGTATGGGGGTATGAGGGTGGGGGGGGAGAGGACGGGGGGGAGGGAGGGGTGGAAAGGGGAGCTAAGTAAGGGGGTATGGATAGGTAAGGGGGTATGGGTTTCGGGGTTTGGCGTTCTGTGGTTGTAGTCTGTGTGTGTGTATGTGTGTGTGTGTGTTTAGATATGTGTATGCTTTATGTGTGTGGTGTAGAGATGTGTCGTGCGTCTGTGTGCGTGTGTGTGCGGTGTGTAGAGATGTGTCATGCATTTGTGTGCGTGTTGCGTGTGTTATGCGTCTCTGTATGTGTAGATATGTCCATGCGTCTGTGTGCGTGTGCGTGGGTGTGTTACGCGTCTGTGTGTATTGTCATGCGTCCGTGTGCGTGTGCGTGGGTGTATCATCGTCTATGTGTGTGTGCGGGTGTGCTATGCATGTGCGTGTGTGTAGAGATGCTTTATGCGGCTGTGTGCGTGTGTGTAGAGAGATGTGCATGCGTCCGTGTGCGTGTGCGTGAGTGTGTTACCCGTCTGTGTGTGTCACATGTGCGTGAGGGTCGTGCCGGGGGGCCTAACTAACCGGAGCGCCGTGTGATTTAGATTAAGGCTTATTCAATTCTCCGTCGGGTTGAGCTGAGTCCGCCGTGATGATTAAGTTAATATCAATGCAATTCGTGTTCCGTCGTCGAATCGCAGGTGATTTTCCCTCCTAACTTATTAATTACAGGTTGTCCTTCCGCGTGGCTGTTTAGATCCATATTGCTCTCTTGATCTAATTGTTGGCATTTTGTTTTTGTTTGTGTTTTTGTTTCTTTGTTTCTGTTTTTGTTTTTTGTTGTTTTTTTCACCTGAAAGATTGAAGAGGGATGTGGGCCTCGTCTAAGCTTAATTATTAATTGACTTGTTACCCACCACCTCCTTCTTCTTTTCCTTTTCGCTTTTCTTCTTTTTACTTCTTCTTCGTTGTTTTTCTCCTCCTTCCTCTTTTCTTTATGATTCTATTTTTCTTCTCCTATTCCTCTTTCTCCTCATTTTCTTTTTTTTTATTCTCCTCCTCCTTCTCTTCTTCCTCTTCCTCGTCCTCCTCTTCCTCTTTCTTCTCCTCCGCGGACATATGGACATTTAGGCAAACACGCACACATATATACACACAAGACATAACACACACACACACACACACACATCACACACACACACACACACACACACACACACACACACACACACACACACACAACACAACACACACACACACCACACACACACTCATACATACACACATACACACACCAGGACAAACACACACCCAACTACGTGCGTGTCGATCTCATCATCGCACAGAAAAGCAATGAATAAATACTCTTCGGCATCTGTGTGTGTGTCGTAATAGGATTTAAATGAGGGTCTATGCCCCCCCCCCCCCCGCGACGCCATTTTGAAATCTGAAATCTGGGGCTTCTTTCGAAAATAGGTGTTTCCCTTTGCTGTTGGCTTAATTTTCCCTTTTTATTTTCATTTATCTGTCTGTCTGTCTGTCTGTCTGTCTGTCTCTGTCTCTCTCTCCTCTCTCTCTCTCTCTCTCTCTCTCTCTCTCTCTCTCTCTCTCTCTCTCTCTCTCTCTCTTCGTTTCTTTTTTTTTTTTTTTTGGGGGGGGATATTATTACTTTTTTGTTTGTTTTTTTAGATTCGAGTCTGTTCATTTACAATTGTTTCAAGTGTTTTATGTTATTACTGCTGTTGTTATCAAAGGTATTATAAGGCATATTTTTGCGTGTAGATATTACCATTGTATTTCCAAGTATTAATGTGTTATTCATGACAACACTCGCCTTCAAACACCATAAAAGCGCACTCATTTATTTACATGTAACTGGCCCATTGTTGTCGTTCTCGTTCAGATTACAGTTAATGACGTCATCGTTATTAAACCCGCTCGTAAAATGGCATTGTAAAGACTTTATCACCTTGGCTTCACTCTGCCGCTGTAGTAAAAGATAACAGCTATCTTTCATTTAGCTTTTAAGCGACTGAAGCATTTCGTTCTCTCAAAATGGAGATGATGATTATAGTGATAATGATGATAAGAGTGATAATGATAAGGATGATATTCTTAATAGTGCTAAAGATGATAATGAAAAAAATAATTGAAAGTGTAGTGATAGTAATGTTAACAATGATAATGATCATAAAGGGATAATATAAATACTGTTATTGATAACAATAATATCAATAATGATAAGGATGAGGATAATAATAGCACATGATAAGGATTATTATTATTTTTTCATTATTATTATTCTCATTATCATTATTATCGTTATCATTATTATTGGTGTTATCATTACCATTATTATTATTATGAAAAAGAATACTACCAATAATAAATCTAAAAATGAATAAAAGATTTAAAACAACCGCCATTTCACCGCTCCCCCTACCCTCCTTCTCGCCCAGCCCCTCCCCTCTCCCCTCTCCCTCTCGCCCTTCCCCTCTCGCCCATCCAAATCCCTCTCCCCCCTCCCCTCCTCCCCCCCCCTCCTCTCGCCCCTCTTCCTCCCCTCTCGCCCTCACCCTCCTCCTCTCGCCCCTCCCCTCCTCCTCTGGCCCTCCCCTCCTCCTCCTCTCCCCCTCTCCTCCCCTCCCCCCCCTCCTCTCCCCCCCTCTTCTCCCCTCTCCCTCCCTCCCCTCCCTCTCTCCCTCTCCTTTCTCGCCCCTCCACCACTCTCCTCCCCTCCCTTCCCCTTGCCCCACCCCCACCCCACCCCACCCCGCCTCCTCATGATTGCTTCTTGAGCCCTTTGTGTACCGGGACTTGTAATTGACTTTAAAGAGGTTCCAGACCTTAATAGGATGAGGTACGGCCCCGGGAGAGGGCTCGCGGGAGGCTAAGGCGCACGGATATGCCTCGGATGCCTCGGTGCGGCCGTGTCTTCGATGGGGAGGATTGATAGGAGTTGGTATGGTTAGGGTAAATAGGGGTTGTGATAGTGGTAATTGATAGGAGTCACAGTGGTGGTGATTGGTAGGAGTTAGGAGTCACAATGGTGATGATTGATAGGAGTTATGAGTCACAATGGTGATGATTTTATAGGAGTTATGAGGGTTATGATTGATAGGAGTTATAATAGTGATAATTGATAGGAGTCACAATGGGGATGATTGATAGGAGTTTATGATGGTGATGGTTGATAGGAGTTGTAATGGTTATGAAAAATAGGGGTTGTAATAGTGATAATTGATAGGAGTCACAACGGGGGATTGATAGGAGTTATGAGTCACAATGGTGATAATTTTAGGAGTTATGAGGGTTATGATTGATAGGAGTTATAATAGTGATAATTGATAGGAGTCACAATGGGGATGATTGATAGGAGTTTATGATGGGGAGGATTGATAGGAGTTGGTATGGTTAGGATAAATAGGGGTTTTGATAGTGATAATTGATAGGAGTCACAGTGGTAGTGATTGATAGGAGTTAGGAGTCACAATGGTGATGATTTTATAGGAGTTATGAGGGTTATGATTGATAGGAGTTATGATAGTGATAATTGATAGGAGTCACAATGGGGATGAATGAAAGGGTTATGATGGTGATGGTTGAGGATTGGTATGGTTATGATAAATAGGGGTTTTAATAGTGATAATTGATAGGAGTCACAATGGTGATGATTGGTAGGAGTTAGGAGTCACAATGGTGATGATTGATAGGAGTTATGGTGGAGATGATTGACAGAAGTTTATGATGGTGATGGTTGATAATTGTGATGGTGATAATCGATAGGAGTCACAGTGGTGATGATTGATAGGAGTTATGATGGTTATTATTGATAGGAGTTATGATGGTGATGATTGATAGGAGTTTAGGATGGCGATGATTGAGAAGAGTTGTGATGGTGATGATTGATAGGAGTTATGAATCTGAAGGTGGATGTAGGTATGGTGATGTTAGTGATGATTGATGGAGCTATGATGGTGATGACTGATAGCAATTATGATGGTGATGATGTTCGTAGTAAACAAAATTTTCAGTCAGTATTTCCATCTACAAATGATATCTTTATTATATGTATGTTTTCCCTTTTTTTTCTTTCATTTGCAACTCTTCTCTCCCTCTGTCTCCATCTCCCTATCTTTATCTTTCTCTCTTCCTTCATCTATCGCTTCCGTTATTCTCTTTATATTCGCTTTATCATCGTCTTTCATATTTCATTTTCTTTTTCTAGTTCCTTCGAGGTGCGTTTATAAACAACTTCTCTTCATCTTTCTCTTTTCCTTACATACGTCGTCCTTATCTCTCTCTATTCTGTTATTCCTCATGTTCCCGCAATCACCGCCTTTATATACCATTATCTTTTTTTATCTTTCTCCTGAGGCGCGTTTATAAACAACCTCGCTTTATCTTTCTTCCTTCCTTACCTCCTTCTTCATTATCTCTCTCCATTTGTTTATTTCTCATGTTCCCTTTATCATCGTCTTTCATATTCTATGCCTTTTTTTTAACTTATCATTGTTATCATTTTATTTATTTTTTATTTCATTTATATATTTATTTATTTATTCATTTTTGTATTCCAATCAACGAGGAGTCATTCAATTAAATCTCTTAAATGTTATTGATAATTCTGTTCAATAATGTCCCTTCATTATCCGTTAAATATGTGGCAACAACGAAAGGGAAAGATGGAAGAATGCCCTACCGCACTTATATCATGAATATATTAACCTCTCCGATCGGGATTCGATCCCGCGCCGCCGTTGCAAGAGCCTAAGGTTATATTCTTGGGTGATTGAGAAATCTCTCTTCTCTCTCTTTTCTCTCTATCTCTGTCTCTCTCTCTCTCTATCTATCTATCTATCTATCTATCTCTATCTCTATCTATCTATCTATCTATCTATCTATCTATCTCTCTTCTCTCTCTCTCTCTCTCTCTCTCTCTCTCTCTCTCTCTCTCTCTCTCTCCTCTCTCTC
>NW_020869832.1:760370-772870 GCF_003789085.1 Penaeus vannamei | reverse complement strand
ATTCTTCCCCCTGCCTCTCTCTCTTCTCTTTCTGTTTATTTCCAAGAACTCCAGATAATTTCGAGATTAGCGCCCAATTGGCCGGTCCTAGGGGAGATTTTAGGGGAATAATTGAGGAGACGGCGGGGACTTTTCTTAATGACAGGCGGGAAATTTCAGCCTCTTGAAACTCGGACGCGTCTGCAGCTACGATTTCGCAGGAACCAATGGGAAAAACCGCCCTGCTCTCCTCCCGGCGATTCCCTGATTGGTGGATTGGCCAGTCGCTCAACGTCGGTCCGTTAATTTCCAAAAGAAAAAAAGTGTTTACACTTCATCCCTGTGCATAGATAAGGGAGACAGAATCGGGAAGTTTCGTTAATAATCTTTCAAAATTATGATTGAATTTTATTATTGTTATCATTGTTGTTATTATCGTCATCATTGCCGTAATTATTAGCTGCTATTACTAGTATGAGTTATTATTGAACTTTTTTTATTATTATCATTTATCACTAATATTATTATCACTATTGTTATTATTTATATGCATTACTATTATCATTATCATTATCATTGAAATATTAATTATCATTATTCATTTAGCAATTAGTATTATCACTTCACTACATTATTATCATTATCATTGCTTCATTATTATCATCATCATCAGGTATAAATACACAAAAAAAGATCTTTTTTACATGAAAATTCGAAAGCACGAAAGTAGGAGTCTGTATCTCGTCTCGCTTTAAAACCGAGCTATAACGAACCTCTGTATAATACTTCACCTCAAAAAGACACGTGATCTTAAGCGATGACCAAGAGACATTTTTTTTTTTGGGGGGGGGGCTGAGGTAGAGGTCAAAGGAAGGGTGAGATTTATTTTTGATGCGTCTGTAAGTGATTTTCCTGATTGGGTTTGGAGTGTCTTGGACTCTTTCTCTCTTTTCTTCTCTCTATCTTCTTTGCGTTTTTTTCTCTCTCGTCTCTTTTGTTTCTCTCTTTTATCTTGACTTTCTTTTTTTTTTTTTCTCTGTCTCTTTTCTCTCACTTTTTTTTCTGTCTTTTTCTGTTTATCTATCCTCTCTCTTTTGCTCTCTCTCTCTCTCTCTCTCTCTCTCTATCTATCTATCTATACTATCTCTCTCTCTCTCTCCTTCTCTTTCTCTCTCTCTCATTTACTCTCAATCTCACTCTCACAATTCACTCTAACTCACTATCTCTCCTCCTTTCTTTCCATCTCCTCTACCCCCCCCCTAGTGTTACCCCATCCCCCACCCCTACATCACCCCACCACCCCCCACCCCCATCACCTCCACACCCCCACCCCAGTCACCCCCACCCCAGTCAAACCTCCCACCCCAAGTTCACCCTCCCACCCCAGTTCACACCCCCACCCCATCATCACCCCCACCCCAGTCACCTTCCCACCCCAGTCACCCCCACACCCCAGTTCACCCCCACCCCCAACCCCTCAAAGAAATCCTACTTTTCAGAAGCTGCCTCGGAAACCTCTCCATTCAGCTCTCGAAATCGTGTCGATGGAGAACGTTTTATAGAGTCGAGAACGTTTGTACTGGAAGAGGCCGTTCTCAACGTTTTTTGCTCCCGGGATTGGCTCCGTCTGCCATTGTTTCTCAGGCTGGGATGTGTCGTCTCGTTAAGCATTATTCTCGTTTATTATCTCTCGGGTTGTTCTTTCTGTTCTCGGCCTTCTGCCTTTATCTGATTTGATATATGATATTATTTGCTGTGTCCCTCTTCCCCTCTACTCTCTCTCTCTCTTCTATCTTATATCCCGGTAGTAACTAATCTATCTCTCTCTCTTCCTCTCTCATTCTCTCTCTCTCTGCTCTCTCTCATGCTGCTCATCTCTCCAATCCTCTCTCATCATCTCTACTCCTCTCTCTCTCTCTCTCTCTCTCCCTCTTTCTTTCTCGCACCCCTGCGCTTTCTCTCTCGTCTTTCTGCTTCGTCATCTGCTTACTCTCTCGTCTCCTCTCTGCTCTCTCTCTCTCCTCTCTCTCTCTCTCTCTCTCTCTCTTCTCTTTCTTTTCTCCTCTCTCTCTCCTCGTGCTCTCTCTTCTCTCTCTCTTCCTCCTCTCTCTCCCTCACCTCACTCTCTCCTCTCTCTCTTCTCTCTCTCTCTCCTCCTCTCCTCGTCGTCCTCCTCTCTATATACTATATATATATATATATATATAAATATACAAAATAATAAAATATATATCCATGTGTATATATAATAAAAAAAAGATGTATAAATTATTTATAAAATTATTAATATAATATACATATATATACATATATATAATATATTATATATAACTCATTATATACTATAATATACAATATAATAATATATAAAAATCAATATATATAATATATAATAATATATATATATATAATATATATATAGTATATATAACCTATATATATATATATCATATATATATATATAACGATAATATATTAATATATAATATATATATGTAAATATATATATACTATATATATATATATATATATATATATATATAGTTCTATACCCTATATATATTTATTATTTATGAATAACATTATATATTGTCGTATACATTAATATTCAAAGTATCATAATTTTAAATATTATAGTAATAATTAATAATAACAATATATATAAATATATATAATATACCAATAATAGAATCTATAGATTATATATATAATATATATAAATATAAGTATATATATACAATATATATATAAAGTATTCCATATTATCTTTCTCACTAACATTAAATCTGGCTTTCCATTTCCCTTTTGTTTTCACAATGAAAAAAAAATCCAAACTTGAACACGTAATATGGCATCGCAACCAAGGTTAACGAAATAAACATTTTGCATATATTGCACTTATTCATTTCGCTTAATAGTGCTCGCATCGGAACTGCACAAACACACCACATCCTCCAGGCGAAACATCGAAGGCCCAAAAAATAGTATTAAATGTTTCATTACCAAGGATGATTGTTTACTAAGGCTATAACTTAAAATTACGCAGCGAATGGGCATTGATTAGCGCGCGTTATCTGATTATGTTAGCGTTAATGTCTATTTTAACACTATGAATCCCTGGGGAGATTAGTGGTGGGGATGGTGGCGGGGAAGTAGTATGGAGCGCGAGAAATTTTATGAGGGAAGGTGCGAAAAATTGGGGAGGGAGAGAATAAATGAGATAAAAGTGAGAGTAACCTCCGAGGTTGAATTGACGGGAGCGGAGGTATAATTTATAAAGATAATAATAAAGTGAGTAAGTAGAAGAACAGGAGGATGATGAAGTATATGGGAGGTGTTGTGTAGAGGAGTGATGTGTGTGTGTGTGTGTGTTTAAAGTGTGTGTATAGTGTTGTTGTGAAGCCATGACTGTGTTAGTGGTCATGTTTAAAGTGTGTGTGTGGTGTGCGCGACAAGTTGTGATGGTATGATTGTCCTAGCATAAGATAGACCTCTGCACAAACAATGCGACAGAAAATAAAGAAAAAATTAGATTTCTCCATATAGGATATAGAAATGCGATAACAAGGAAGATTTTATACATTTCCCTCGAGTCCTTATACAATATCAAATTAAACTCACATATCACATAAAGATACCGAGAGGAGGAAGAGAGAGAGAAATAACCCGCCAGCGACCCGCCTACTGAGAAGAAGAGAAGACAGGAAAAAGAAAAGAGAAGAAAAAAAAGAGAAAAATGAGAAGAGATGAAAAAAGAATGAAAGAGAATAAAACGATGAAAAGTGAAAGAAATAAGAAAAGAGAGAGCAGAGAGAGAGGAGAAGAAACTCAATAATTAAAAAATAACAAAGTGACGGATTCAAAATACTTATATCGAAACACAGAAATCTGAATACAAACAACATTAACCAGTGCAAGAAAATCATAAAATATTCTAAATATGGGAACTTCCTGTTTTCTCCGTAATGGGCCTGAGCAATAGGCCTAAATCGAAATGTGTTTTTTTTTTGTTCTTTTTCCTTTCAACTCAAATAAAATATAATCGAAAATAATCCTCGTCGATATCTATATATATATGGCCATTCATGTTACTGTTCTGTGTCCTTTCACGACTTTTTTTTAGAATTTGAATTGAAATCGGACGCACCTTAATTAACCGCCAAGTCGCTGTTGGCAAGTTACCATAGGTTTGATCCACAAAAAGGCCAATTGTCACGAAGCCAGAAGGTAAAAAATGATTTAATAGCAGATATATGATAATGTTAGGGTGAAGATGAAATAACAAGTTGGAAAGATGAAAGTAAGGAACCCCATATTGAGTAGTATTGATGAAATTGAGAACAATAGATGGAATGATGACCCATAATTTTCTGGGCCATTTTAATCACCCTGTGAGGAAAATTCTGCAAAAAGCCGTTCATCAACGAAACGAGACAAGAAGAACAATAATATAATATCACGATATTCATACCATGACCAGGAATCTACCCATACACCATGAGATCGGAATTACCATAACCTTTAAATGGACCGCCAGCACAACAGAGAGGTATACAGACCTACAATAGGAGTGCACGACCTCCCAATCTGGCTACTCTCATCTCTCTTGACGGATCTCCCAGTGACATCACTCAATACGTCTACTACTGGTCATCTCTACATACTGCTCTACATACTATAAACCACTCATACTCACATCTCTCTCTTCTACCCATACTCAATCTCTCTCTCACCCACTCCCTGCTCCTCCTCACTTGGATATATCTAATACTACTAAGCCACAGAAATAAGGACAGGAAGGAAATAAAAGAAAAAATAATGAAAAGAAAAAAAACAAAGAAAAAGGGAAAGAAAAACAAATATAAATGCGAGGGAGAGAAGAATTGCCGAGTATAATATGGAGGACAGAAGAGAGAATAAAAAGCAGAAGTTAAAAGGAAAAGAGAATAAGAGAGAGAGGGCAGGATAGAGAGAAGAGATAGCAAATTTTACAGCGGACGGAGAAAGAAGAAGAGAGAGAGGAGACATAATACGACATGGCTAACGGAGGAAGGTGTCCAGAAATCCAGATGGAGCAACTTAACTTCCATCTTCCTTATTGAGCGAAATAAGGTCTAGACCAGTTACCCCCTTCCTGCCCCTCCCCCCCTTAGAACCGCCACCTACGATTCACCGGACTTCCTGTATGTTGTTGAAAAAAGGATGAAGGAAGTTTTATATATGGGGTAGATCACAGGAAAGAAAATAATACAGGTAATTAGAATTTTCTTTTTCGTTTGTCAAAGTATATTAATGACCTGTCTCTGACGTTAAACCTTTTTTTCTAATTTTGAAAGAAGATTTTTCTTTGCCTTGTTTCAGAATTCTATGTGCATAAATAGTGCCAGATATATTTATCATATTTTGATACAATATAAACCACTTCATAATAAATGTGATTATAATATTTTTATTAAAATAATTACTACCAGACGCATCAAGTCCTTTTTCTTCTTCATTTTATTTGTTTTACCCAATAATAATAATTATCATTATTATCATTATTGTTATTATTATCATTATCATTACCATTATCATATTATCATTATTACTATCATCATTATATATTATTGATATCATTATATCATCAGCATCATTCTTTCTTTCTTTCTTTTCTTTTTTTTTTTTTTTTTTCTTTTTGCACGGAGGGACCCACGGCTCTCAACAGCGATTCATTAAATCCGTAAATGGCTCATGGGAAACAATGAAAAGGCGCGCCATAAACCGAGCGACTATGACCCTTATCCAGAGAGGCCAGAAGGCGTCTCATGGCGACGGCGCTCTTGAAGGCCGCTCAGAGAAAGGAGGAAAATGGCGCGGGGATTTTCCTTCGGCTTCTCGGGGTGGGATTTGGGAGGGGTTTGTGCGCTAACATCTTGATGGCTGTGTGTACTAAATCTATATGTGTATGTAAAAAGTACATACTTAATATGTACATCTCTCTCTCTCTCTCTCTCTCTCTCTCTCTCTCTCTCTCTCTCTCTCTCTCTCTCTCTCTCTCTATCTCTCTTCTCTCTATATATATAATATATATATATATATATATATATATATATATATATACACATATATTTACATATATATGTATATATGTGTGCGTGTGTGTGTGTGTTTGTGTTTTTCTTTCTTTTTTCTTTCTTTTTTTATATTTTACTTTATTTTTCATGTATTGTTTGTGTTGTGTTTGTGGGGGTACAATACTATGGATTATGGTTTATCATCTGGCCAATACAAAAAAAAAAAAAAAGAAAAGAAAAAAAAACAATAGTGCACAAAAAATGTATGTATAGGAACTGACCAAATGTTTGAGCTATGATCTAATCTTGAATTATATAATTATCTGTCTAGGAATTATATAATTCTGTCAGTCCTATCTTTCTCTTTTTCTGTCTTTTTTTCCCTTATATATCTGTGTCTGCTCTATCTATCCTTTCTCTCTGTGGTCTCTCTATCTCTCTCTCTCTCTCTCTCTCTCTCTCTCTCTCTCTTCTATCTCTCTCTCTCTCTCTCTCTCTCTCTCTCTCTCTCTCTCTCTCTCTCTCTCTCTCTCTCTCTCTCTCTCTCTCTCTCTCTCTCTCTCTCTCTCTCTCTCTCTCTCTCTCTCTCTCTCTCTCTCTCTCTCTCTCTCCTCTCTCTTGCATTTCCTTGAGCGTAGTAGCATGTTGCCCTTGCAAACTGCCTGCAATCCTATCTGCAACATGGCCCTTACATGCAATAAGGGCAATTGCATGTGTTGAGGCTCTCGTACCAAGGAACAAAAATGACTCACTATTAGATACTGAGGTGGCTTGGGTACAATGTTGTTGTTGTTGTTGTTGTTGTTTTCGTCTGTTGAATGAGTAATCGTCTGTTGAATGAGTGTTTGTTTGTTTGTGTGTGTATGTTGTGTGTGTGTTTATGTTTGTGTGTGTGTGGGTGTGTGTGTGTTGTTTCTGTGTTGTTATGCATGGTGGGGTGTGTGTGTTTATGTGTGCGTTCGTGTATGTGCATATGTGTATACGTGCATGCGAGAGAGTGTTTGCGTGTATGTATGTATGTCCGCGTCTGTGTATATACATTCCTCTATATTCATATCCCACATATATATCAAATTCTTCATTCTAGACCCCATTACCTTTTTTCATTCACCCTCTGAGAGAAAGAAAAAAAATGTCACTATGTTATCGCTCGCTTTTCGCACTCCAGCGCCCCGGCACACAGTACAACGCGCGGCGGCACTATTAGAGAGCCACAACGGAACACAGTGCCATGGGAGGTCAAGCGTATCTCTGGCACCATCACGGAGGCCCAGCGCAGAGCCAGGCGAACGGACACACACAAAGGCACTGGAGAGAAGGGTGTCGGGATGTGTATATATTTTATTATTTATTTTTTATATATTTTTTTTCTGGGGGGGGGGGGCGGGTAACTCGACTCGGTAATAAAAAAAAATGAAATAAGAAAAAAAAGAGAGATGGAGTTAGAGTTTTTTTTTGTTTTGTTTTTTGTCTGGTTTATTCATCTGGTTTATTTATCTAATTACATGTGAAGACTCTCTCTCTCTCTCTCTCTCTCTCTCTCTCTCTCTCTCTCTCTCTCTCTCTCTCTCTCTCTCTCTCTCTCTCTCTCTCTCTCTCTCTCTCTCTCTACCCCTCCCTCCTTCCCTTTGCACGCGCAAAATACAGACACACAAAACGCATGCAAATACAATAAACAAACCACCACACACACAACAAGGAAACAGACAAATTATCATATCTATTCCATCCACTCTCTCTCGCTAGTGAATAAGGAGAGAGAGACGCAGAGAATTGGGATTTCTTCTTCCTTAATCTCACCCCCCCCCCCTTTCCCCTCCTCTCCCCCTTTCCTGCATCTAATTAATTCCGATAACAGACGGTAGAGAACCATAATTGTCACCGAAGATAATTTCACTCACGCCCTTTTAAGTAACGTCTTGTTTGAAGCTCGGAAAGTAACGTGAAGTTCAAATTGGCAATTTACTTAGAAAATTGTGTTTTTTTTTTCAAGTTGTGAATCTACTTTCCTCTCAGTGCTGCCAACGTGTGAATTTTCAGTGTCAACACCCTGTATCCTATGCAGGAGGGGGTTGTTCAGACATTGGCAACGTTTAGTGATTAGCTTGGGGGAGTGTGTGTATGTGTGTGTGTGTGCTGTGTGTGTGTGTGTGTGTTGCTTTCCTTTTTTCTTCCTCTTCCTCTATTAATTTTTCCTTGTTTTCTTTCGTTTCTTCTTTATTTTTTTTAGTCCTATAATTTTTTCTCTTATCCTTCTGATTTACTTTCCTATTTTCCTTTCACTTTACTCTTCCATTTTCGTTTTTCTTCTCCCTTTTTTGTCAGTCGTCTCACTTTTTCTCTTTCATATCCTATCCCTGGCGTCCTCGATCCCGCTCCTCCTATCCTTCATTTTCTCCAAGAGATCCTTCCTTCCCCCCCCCCCCAATTTTCTTGACGAACCCACTCCTTTTACCTCCTATTTTCTACAGGACTCCCTCCCTCTTCCCACTTTTTATTCATTACCCCGTTCCTCTTCCCTCATTTTGTAGATTAAACTATCCCTTATCCCCCATTTTCTCCCCGAGCCTCCTCCCTCTTCCCCCCTCCCTCCTCTCCCTTTTATTCATCATCCCTTCACTCTTCCCCCTTCTTTACACGAACCCCTTCCTTCATCCCCCACTTTCTCGACTTACCCCCCCCTCTCTTCCTTCTATTTCCCACAAAACCCTTCCTCCTTTCCTTTATTCCCCCCCATTCCCTTTATCCCCCCTTCCCTTTACCCCCACCCCTCCTTTACCCCCTCTCCTTCCCTTTACCCCCCACCCCCCGAAAAATCTCCCCATCCTCCATTTTCCCCTCCAAACCCCCTTCCCCAATCCCCCCGCTTTCTCGCTGACCCCTCCCCCACCCCCTTCCTCAATCTCCCCACTTTCTCGCCCAACCCCTCCCCCCACCCCCCTTCCACCCGCCATCTTGAGCCCTCCTTTCAAGAAAACACAAGAAAGTTCCCACTCGGCAAGCAGAACACGAGGCGAGGGTCAAAGGTCGCATTTCAAGGAAGACGCTCTGGTAGTTCCTCCTTCGCCGTGTCTTATGTCGAGAAACCGTCTTGCAGCTTTCTTTTTGTCTTTCCTCTATCGCTTTCGTTCTCTCTTTTCTCTGTCTCTGTCTGTCTTGCTTTCTCTCTCTGTCTCTCTGTCTCTGTCTCTGTCTCTGTCTCTGTCTCTGTCTCTGTCTCTCTCCTCTGTCTCTGTCTCTGTCTCTCTCTCTGTCTCTCTCTCTCTCTCTCTCTCTATCTCTCTCTCTCTCTCTCACACACACACACACACACACACACACACACACACACACACACACACACACACACACACACACACACATTCCTTCCCTCCTCCTTCTAATCCTCCCTTCTCCCTCCTTCCTCTCCTCCCTCTCCTCCTCCCTCCTTCCTCTTCTCCCTCCTCCCTCTCCACCCCCTCCTCCTTCCTCCTCCCTCTCCCTCTCTTCCCCCCTACCTCCTCCCCTCCCTTCCAGAATCATAACACTACATCCGCGTCAACCAGTCAATATCCACCCCCCACACCCACCCCACCCCCACCCCCAAAAAATGACACTGATACTCCACATCAACCAGTCAATATCACCCCCCACCCACCCCACCCCACCCCCAAAAAATGACACCGAAACACCACCAATTGAATTGTGGCGAGGTGTCGTCCCATCGTCATGGCGTGTGCAAAAAAAAACTCATTAAATAACATGGCGAAAGATCCTGCGATTAATGAAGTATACTCAATGTGAGTGAGTGAGGATGAGGAGAAGTATATCAATGCCAATGCCGAGGATGAGGAGAAGAGGATGAGGAGAAGTATATCAATGCCGGGTGAGGATGAGGAGAAGTATATCAATGCCGGGGATGATGAGGAAGATCAAAGTTATATCAATGCCGGGTGAGGATGAGGAGAAGTATATCAATGCCGGTGAGGATGAAGGAGAAGTATATCAATGCCGGAGTGAGGATGAGGAGAAGTTATATCAATGCCGGGTGAGGAATGAGGAGAAGTATATCAATGCCGGCCGTTGAGGGAATATGAGGATGAGAAGTATATCAATGCCGGGTGAGGATGAGGAGAAGTATATCAATGCCGGGTGAGGATGAGGAGAAGTATATCAATGCCGATGAGCGAGAAGTATATCCAATGCCGGGTGAGGATGAGGAGAAGTATATCAATGCCGGGTGAGGATGAGGAGAAGTATATCAATGCCGGGTGAGGATGAGGAGTGTTGTTGCCTCGGTTGGGGAAGTATAGGCGAGTGGTGTCACGTCAGAGGGAGGGGATTAGATTACAACACGCGGGGATTAGGGAGATGGAGGTGGCGAACACGCTGTTATTGATAAAGAAAGTGTGTGTGTGTGTGTGTGTGTGTGTGTGTGTGTGTGTGTGTGTGTGTGTGTGTGTGTGTGTTTATATACTGCACCTATATACTATCATATATATTCGTGTGTGTGTTTGTTGGGGGGGGGGAGTTATATTTACTGTACCTACAACATTATGCATATTCGTGTGTGTGTATGTGTGTGAGAGCTGTGTGTGTGTGTGTGTGTGTGTATGTACGGATATATGTATATGCATTACTATTACAGTTGATCCTTCTTCCCTTCCTAATCTCTTTCTTCTAATACTACAAAATTCCCCTCCTTTTCCCCTTCCTCCTCCTCCTCTTCGTCCACCTCTCCTCCTCCTCCTCCTCCCCCTCCACCTCCTCTTCCTTCTCCTCCTCCTCCTCTTACTTTTCCTTCTCATCATCTTCCTTTCCCTTCCCCTCTTTCTCCTCTTCCTCCTCTACTCCTCCTACTCCCCTTTCCTCTCCCCTCTGCAACAAGTCTCTCAAAGTACTCCCCATCTCGAGAAATGTGTAAAATACTTCCTCTAGATCCGGGATCCTACTCTGATTCCTGCGGTTGGTAAGCCTGTATTGAACGTCAGATGTCTAGCCTACAAAGTTAGCAGCTGATTGCTCCTTGCACCTGTGTCCTCTCCTTCCTTCCTTCCTTCTCTCCCCCTCCTCCTTTTCTCTTCATCTCCTTCGTCTTCCTAGTCCTTCTGTGTTTTTGTTTCTCCTTGTTGCTTTGTTTCTCTTTGTCTCCATCTCCTTCCGTTTCTTATCTTCCTGTCGTATGTAAACAAGAAGAAACGACTGTGTGTGTTTGTGTATGTGTGTATGTATGTATTTGTGTGTATGTGTGTGTATGTGTGTGTGTGTGTGTGTGTGTGTGTTTGTGTGTGTGTGTGAGTTGTTTTTTTTAATCCTTATATAACGGTTAATATGAGAGAGCAAAGAGAGGGTTCAACACAACGCAGACTTTATAGATCTTCGTAACTTTTTTCGCGAAATAAACTTAATAGAGCCACATGAGGCGATATCATCTTCCCAGCCAGATCAAGAAGAGGAAAGTCTTCATATTATCGAAAGAAAATCAAGAACAAAATGATGTCTCTTCTCTTTCTTCAACTATTTCTATTTTTATCCCTGTCGGTTCGGGTTGTAACTTCACAACTGGCTTCTCCCCTAATGCTTTCCCTTCTC
This sequence comes from Penaeus vannamei, assembly GCF_003789085.1. Classification (NCBI taxonomy): domain Eukaryota; kingdom Metazoa; phylum Arthropoda; class Malacostraca; order Decapoda; family Penaeidae; genus Penaeus; species Penaeus vannamei. The sequence goes on along the minus strand of NW_020869832.1, from coordinate 761,264 downwards.
TCTACGCCTCTCCCTGTTTCTTTTTTTTTCTTCTTCTTCTTCTTCTTTATCACTTTCTTAATCTTCTCTCGTTCCTTTTTTTTGTGGGGAGGGTCACTCCCTTTTATATATATATAGAGAGAGAGAGACAGAGAGAGAGGAAGGGGAGGAAGTAGACATACACAGATACAGAGTAGATGGAAAGAGGCAAATACACAAACAGACAGAGATACAAAGAGACAGAGAGAGAAAGAGAGAAACAAACCGAAGGCAGAAAGAAATACAGAGAGAAAGATAGGGGAGAGGGAGAGTAAAGAGAGAGAGAGAGGGAGAGAGAGAGATAAACAGACAGAGATACAGAGAGAGAGAGAGAGAGAGAGAGAGAGAGCACATGCAAACATATGAATAATTAAACAAATACATGAATAGACAAATTGATTAATAAACAATGGAAAAAAGAGCATATACATGAATCAACTTAATGATGCAGTCTAATCAAGGGTTAATTAAAAGTGATGAAATTTCACTGACAAATAAATGAATTAATTGATTTGGAAATTCTAAAGACTTAATAAAAATAATGAATCGATAAAAATAAAACACCGGAGGACTATAAGCTTTGTTACCTTTGAAAAAATATTCAAAGTAAATGTTCAGTAAATTTTGCAATAATTTTGCGAATAATCAAAAAGAATTCCAAATAAACATTCACATATCGAAACAGACATAGATCAACGATATTAACCCACTAAGGATAAATTATGATATAATTATAATATAAATGATCAACATTAATCAAAATCCCCAAGCAACACAAAAAAAAAAAAAAAAAAAAAAAAATCCCAAACAAACACAACACAGACACAGGAATTATATATATATAAAAGAACCAACCTAACCCCCCCGCTCCCCCAG
>NW_020869832.1:748727-759687 GCF_003789085.1 Penaeus vannamei | reverse complement strand
TCTTCTCTCTCTCCTCTCTCTCTCTCCTCCTCGCAATACCTATTTCTCTGCAATTATCGATCTATTCGATTCATTAGTCTTGTTATATCGCTATCACTGGTATAATTAGCATCAGGAATCCGATGTAAAATAGCGTTACTATCTATTATCTTAATTGTGATTTATATTCGTTGTTGATTGTATCAGGAAACAGATGGAGATTCTGAGGTCGTATCATCATCATTATCGGTGGTTTGTGATCATCCTTTGCTTAGAAGGATTTGTCCTCTAAGTCATATAAGAGATTCTTTTGTGATATCTCGGGTATTTGTCGAGGGGGTTGTTTGTTGCTTTGTTTGTTTGTTTTTGAGGTGGTGTTTGTTTTGATTTGATGATATTTTTTGTATCTGGGTTTGTGTGTGTTGTGTGTGTGTGTGTGTGTGTGTGTGTGTGTGTGTGTGTGTTTTGAGAAGCTTCGTTTTCTTTATTTTCTTTTTTGGGGGGAATTTTGTCCTTCTGTGTTGTACTTGTTTATTTTGTTGGTCTTTCTTTTCTTTTTTTCTTCATCTTTTATCTCTTTTCCTTTTGTCTCTTTCTCTTTTTTTCTCATTCTTCTATCTCTCTCTCTCTTTCTCTCTCTCTCTCTCTCTCTCTCTCTCTCTCTCTCTCTCTCTCTCTCTCTCTCTATCTCTCTCTCTCTCTCTCTCTCTCTCTCTCTCTCTCTCTTCTCTCTCTCTCTCCTCCTCTCTCTCTCGTTCAGTTACCTCTCCCACCTCTTTCCTCCACCTTCTTCCTTCCATCTCCCTTCCCCCGCGTTCCTTTCTCTCCTTCCACTTCGTTCCTCCTCCACCTCCAGGAGGACTCCACAACAGGAGGTATCTAAGGATCCCAAGAACAGGTCTCCTTCCACCTCTCTCTTCCACCCGACTCTCCTTCCCTTCCTTCCACCTCCTTTCTCCTTTCTACCTCGCTCTTTCTCCACCCTGCCACTTCCTTCTTCATTACACCACGTTCCTCCTCCTCTTCCTCTTCCTCCTGGACGACTTCAGGAGAGGTGGAGTCCGAGGTCCCAAGAGCAGGTCTCCCTCCACCGTTCTCTCTCCCTTGAGCGTCTCATTCCACTTCTCTCTTTCTTCCACCTCCTTCTTCACTCCCTTCTCCCTTCCCCTTCGCTCCTCCTCCGCCTCATTCTCCTCCTATACCTTCCCCTCCCTTCCCCCTCACTCCTCCATCACCTCCTTCTACACTTCCTTCTCCCTACCCTCTCTCCTCCTTCATCTTACCACATCCCTCTTTCAACCCCCTTTTTCTCTCCTCCTCCACCTCCTCCCTTCCTCCTCCTTCTCCACCTCCCCCCTTGCTCCTTCTCCCCTTCCCTCTCCCACTCCCTCTCTCCTCATCCACCAAGTTCCTTCTTCCACCTCCCTCTCCCTTCTCCCTCCTCCTCTTCCCTCTCCCTCTCTCCTCCTCTTCCTTCTCCCTCTCTCCTCCACCTTCCCCTTCCTTCCCTCACTCCTCCATTACCTCCTTCTCCCTTCCCACTCGCTCTTCCTCCACCTTTCCACATCCCTGCCACTCCTTTTCTCTCCTACTTCTCCTCTTCCTCTTCCGTCTCCCTTCCCTCTCCCTCCCCCCCTCCCTCTCCTCCTCTTCCTCTCTTCCCTCCCTCCTCCTCTTCCCTCTTCCCTCTCTCCTCCACCCTCTCTCCTCCTCCACCTCCCAGGAGCAGGTCCACCTCGAGCGATCTACCTGTCACGCGCCCACCTGGCCATGATTAATCAGACCGAGGCTCTCCATATGTGGCTTTCAGGCCCAAGGATCAATTTATCTCTCGGAGGGGTCTAGCGATCGTTAGGACCTCGCTGTCTGTCTGTCTATCTCCGCTGCCGACGTCTATTATGGGAGCGTCTCCCTGGGGTATCTCTCGATTTTTTTTTTTTTTTTTTTTTGTCTTCTTTTCCGTCTGTTTTGTCTGTTTTGGTTTGTCTCTTTGTTTTCAGTTTTTGTTGTGTTTTTGTTTTATTTGTCTTGACTGTATTCGTTTTTTTTCTGTCTCTGTTCTGTCTGTCTGTTGCCCCTCTCTATCTCTTTATCTCTCTCTCTCTCTCTCTCTCTCTCTCTCTCTCTCTCTCTCTCTCTCTCTCTCTCTCACCCTCCCTCCCTTTCTTCTCCCTCCCTTTCTCTCCCTCCCTCCCTCCCTCCCTCTCTCCCTCTCTCTCTCTCTCTCCCTCCCTCCCTCCCTCCTCCCTCTCTTATTTTCTTTCTCTCCTCGTTCTTTCTCTCCCCCTTTCTCTATATCTCTATCTGTCTATCTATATCCCTATATATTCCGCTGTTTTCCAATAAAAAAAAATTGCTGATGTTACTACTAGCAAGGGTGTAAACCGAAGGGGGAAGGGAGAAAGAGGGTAGATAGAAGGGGGGAAAAAGGGAAAATAGAAGAGGGAAGAGGGAACACGGATAACAGAGGGCGAAAGGGGAATAGGGAGAAATGAAAAAGAGGGGGGGAGAGGAGAAAAAAAGAGAGACAGAGAAGAAAAAAAACGAGTGAAAATAAATATGAAAAAAGTAGAGGGGAGAAAGGAGAAAGAGAGAGAGAGACAGAAAAGTAAAAAAAAAAAAGTAAAAAAGAAAAAAAAAACGAGTGAAAATAAGTATGAAAAAAGTAGAGGGAGAAAAGGAGAAAAAAGAGAGAGAGAGAGACAGAAAAGTAAAAAAAAAAAAAAAAAAAAAAAACGAGTGAAAATAAGTATGAAAAAGTGGAGCGAAAGGAGAAAAAAGAGAGAGAGAAAAGTAAAAAAAAAGTAAAAAAACGAGTGAAAATAAGTATTCCTCTCACACACGAATGACCGAGGTACCAACCCTGCTACTCCGGCTCCCTCAGAGAAAGGGGGTACCAGTCAGTCGACACCCGGTCAGCCGATACCAACTATACCCCGACGATACCCACGCACGGCTACTTAACGATACCTTTGCTATAACCCGATGTTAACGATGTGGCTTATCACTCATACTAATGATAGCGAAGAGAAATAATCTGGGGGCCACGCTGGGCATATGCGCGCTTATTGAACAAATTGATTTCATGATGATTATTCTGTTCAGCTGGATAACAGGTCGAGGGACACACACACACATTTATATATGTGTGTGTGTGTGTGCATATGGTGTGTGTATGTGTATGTGTGTGTGTGTGTGTGTGTGTGTGTGTGTGTAAAAAATCTAAAAAAAAAAGAAAGAACAGACTAAGAATAAGAGGTAAGGAGTTTAGCAAGAAATTAGCTATCGAAAAATTAATAAAAAAAATTGACGTATCACGACTTGGGGAATACGAACTAAAAATAGTCGTATTGCTGTGTGAATACTTCATAAGCGTCAAAGAAAGAAAGAAAAAACACTATCTATCTATCTATCTATCTATCTATCTATCTATATATATATATATATATATATATATATATATATATATATATATATATATATATATAGACAGACAGATAGATATAATACGTATGTATGTATACATATTTGTATGTGTGTATGTATATATATGTATATTATATATATATATATATATATATATATATATATATTATATTATACATATTATAATCACAAAAACAAATACAGTAACGTATACAAAAAAAAAAAAAAAAATGAAAAGCCACAATAAGATATAAAAATAATAGTAACGTTTCGAACTCTTCGCGAGTTCCTCTTCAGACGAAAAGCGAAATTTATGATCCATTTCGGTTTTGTCTGAGAGAGGAATTCGTGAAGAGTTCGAAACGTTACGTCTATTTTCATATCTCATTGTGCTGTTTTTTTTTCATTATATATATATATATGTGTGTGTGTTGTGTGTGTGTGCTGTGTGTGTGTTTTGTGTTTGTGTGTGTTGTGTTGTGTGTGTGTGTGTGTGTGTGGTGTGTGTGTTGTGTGTGTGTGTGTGTGTGTGTGTGTGTGTGTGTGTGTGTATGTGCGTGTGTGTACGTGTATGTACGTACTTACCTCCGCATAAGCAAAGGTGAGAAGACAACATTTTCCAGCCTAATTCCCTTAACACTAGACTTCCATATACATGTCACAATTATTTGCACGCGCGTGTTTGTGTGTGTATGTGTGTGTATGTGTGTGTATGTGTGTATGTGTGTATGTGTGTGTGTGTGTGTGTGTGTGTGTGTGTGTGTGTGTGTGTGTGTGTGTGTGTGTGTGTGTGTGTGTGTGTGTGTGTGTGTGTGTGTGTGTGTGTTTGTGTGTGAGTGAGGCAGGCGGTGAAAGGAGGAGGAGAGGAGGAGGGTGTTGCAACCAGTCAACACCCTGTCAACAATAGCCCCCTTTAACTTGGCTCCCTTAACTGCGTGTGGCCAAGACAAGCGGGTCGTCTTTAAAGCCCAAAAGACCATTTTAAGATGCAAAATATCCCACACTTTTGAATCGCATTATAAAAAGCCCATGCATACATCTGCTTTTAATTACACTTGTACAAACATAATGCAAATGGAATTTCTTTCAAGTCAAACCCGGTCTTCTGGCTTTGTTCTGAAAGAATTCATATTAAACATTATACTTACACATTTCAGATGACTGTAGGAGAACATGAATATTAACCAGTGAGAGCAAGGAAACCTCAACATCCCCCCCAAAGAAGAAGAAGAAGAAGAAAGAAAGAAGAAGAGAAGAAGAAGAAAAGAAGAAGAAGAAGAAGAAGAAAGAAGAAGAAGAGAAGAGAAGGAGAAGAAGAAGAAATATATATATATTTATAAACAAACACTTTCTTAACGAGTAGGAACGACCCTAGACAACCGAACTACCCAAAGATTTAATTGCCCTCGTGGACGACCATTTCTTTTTATTTTCTCTTTCTGTTTTTCTCTATTTCGTTTTTTTTTATTATTGCTCTTTCTTTTTTTTAATTGCCCTCGTAGACGACCATTTATTCTTATTTTCTCTTTCTCTTTCTTTTCTCTCTTTCGTTTTTTTAATTGCCCTCGTAGACGACCATTTATTCTTATTTTCTCTTTCTCTTTCTTTCTCTTTCGTTTTTTTTTATTTGCCCTCGTAGACGACCATTTATTCTTTTTTCTCTTTCTCTTTTTTATCTCTCGTTTTTTTTTTTAATTGCCCTCGTAGACGACCATTTTTATTTTCTCTTTCTCTCTTTTTCTCTCTTTTTTTTTATAGACCCTCGTAGGCGACCATTTCTTCTTATTTTCTCTTCTCTCTCTTTCTCTCGTTTTTTTTTTTTTCACAGACCCTCGAAATGCTTCTTGTATCCTACCTCTGGGTGTGTCCAGAGGTAGGAGGAAGCTAATGTTTTATGAGTGCTTACGTGTGCGGTTGACTAGCCTTCCTACAAGCCAAGTTAAACAACTCTGCGAGCACCAAAACTATATACAGGCTCTCCCAATGGCTAACAGGTGCGCCATATAAATTTAACCACCACTCCACAAGTTGAGGAGTTGATGGAAGTTGACCCTCCTTCTCTAGCCTCCTCCTTCTCCTCTTCTGTTTTCTCTCCTTTTAGTTCTCTCCTTTTTAGTTCGATTCTTCGTTTTTTTTTTGTTTGTTTGTTTGTTTGTTTGTTTGTTTTTTGTTTCTTGGATTCTTTCTTTCTTTTCTCTTCTCTTTCTTTTTTCTTTTCTTCCTCTCCCTCTCTTGCTCCTTTTCGTTCTTTATCTTTTGTGTTTTGGTTTTCTCTTCCTTTCCCCCTTCCCTCTCTGTTTTACTTTCTTTTCTTCTCCCTCTCTCTATTCTACTTTCTTTTCTTCTTCCTTTCTTTCTCCTTCTCCCTTTCTTTCTTCCTCCCCTTCCGTTTGCCTCATAGTCTCCTTCTTCTTCGCTCTTTCCCTCTTTTCCATTCCCTGTCTGTGTCCCTCTCCTCGTTTTCTTTCCGTTTTCCTTTCTCTCTTTGTCTCTTCTCTCTCTGATCTTTTCGTCTCCTCCACTCTTCCTCTCCTCATTCCCCCTTTCCTCTCTCTCTCTCTCTCTCTCTCTCTCTCTCTCTCTCTCTCTCTCTCTCTCTCTCTCTCTCTCTCTCTCTCTCTCTCTCTCTCTCTCTCTCTCTCTCTCTCTCTCTCTCTCCTCTCTCTCTCTTTCTCTCTCTCTCTCTCTCTCTCTCTCTGGATCTTTCTCTTCTTTTACCTCCTCCTTTTCGTTTTTCTTACCTCTCTCCTTCACCTTTGTCGCTTTCTCTTCCCTTCACTCTCCATCTCTCTTTCCCTCTCTTCCATCCTCTCTCACTTTGTTTCCCTCCTTTGTGTCCTTCGTATCCCTTTCTCTCTCCCTCTCCCATTCCCTCTTCCTCTTCTACTCCCTCTCGTACTCCCTTCTTCTCCTTCTTTCATATCCTTCTCCTTCATTTTCTCATTCTCCCTTTTCCCTGTTCCTCTCCCTCTCTCTCCTTCTCTACCCAACCCTTTCCCTCTCCTTCACCCTTTTCCTTCCCCTCTCTGTCTCCCTCTCCTTTTCCTTCTCCCTTCCCATCTCTGTCTCCCTCTCCGTTGCCACCCTTTCAACTTTCTGTCTCCCTCTCCTTCACCTTTTCCCTTCCCCTCTTTGCCTCCCTCTCCCTTCCCTTCTCTGTTTCCCTATTCTTCTCCTTCTCCCTTACCTTCTCCGCCTCCCTCTCCCTTCCCCTCACAGTCTCCTTCCTCTCCTCTCTCTGTCTCCCTCTCCCCTTTCTATCTCCTCCTCCCTTCCCCTCTCTACCTCCTCTCCCTTCCCTCTCTACCTCCCTCTCCCTCCCCTCTCTCTCTCCCTCTCCTTCACCCTCTCCCTTCCCCTCTATATCTCCCTCTCCTTCACACTCTCCCTTCCCCTCTCTATCTCCATCCCCTTCTCTCTCTGTCTCCCTCTCCTTCCCCTCTCTATCTCCCTCCCCTTCTCTCTCTGTCTCCCTCTCCCTTCCCCTCTCCTTCACCCTCTCCCAACCCCCCCCCACCTCTCTCAGAAGCCCACCTATGACGAACACATTCCAAATTTGCATTCATATAAATTCTCCTTTTCTCTCCTCCTTCTTCCTCCACCTCCACCTCTCTCTCTCGGGGAATCACGGGAGGCTCTTCCTCACCCGCAGGTCCTCAGACGGAACTCCTATTACAAAAGAGACTCATAAAAGGCCGCAGATGCAAATTGCAGCGGTTGCATAGGGCGGCGATCGTAATGGGGGGGGGGGAGATGCAGGAAGGTGCGGGGTGGGGAAGGGAGGGAGGAGGGAGGGGTGGGAGAGGGAGGGAGGGAGGGGGAGGGGGAGAAAGGGGGGAGAGAGAGAGAGAGAGGTGTTGTGGAATGTATATATATATATTTTTTGGATGCCTTCCCAAAAGTTTTCAAATCACACACAAACACACACATGTGTATTATGTGTGTACAGATAAATAGATACATATACATACATAAATTATATATATATATATATATATATATATAATATATATATATATATATATATATATATATATACATATATATATATATATAATATATATATATATATATATATATATATATATATATATATATATATGCACATATATTTACATGCATGTATATATATATACATATACATACACATATTTGTATATGTGTATGTATGTATATATATGTATGTGTGTCTGTGTGTGTGTGTGTTTGTGCGCGCGCGTGCGTGTGCGTGTGTGTGTCCATGTACACGCGCGCACAAACACACTTATAAAACACCCGCAACGCCCCGCCGAGGCAGCGACGGCCCGACGCCCTTCTCAGCCCCCAAACCCCGCCCATATTGAAGACCCATTTCTCGCATACATATGACATCGTAAGTGTCTAAGAATATGGCCAACCTTTTCTCTGTTTATTTCTCTTCAATCGCTTTGTGGCATCGTTAGTTGGCCAATGCGTTTTGTTAGTTCCTTCATATTATTTGTTGTCCGTGAGAAATGGCGACGTTAAACCGGTGCTTCCCTTTGGCTCGAGAGCGGAGAAGGGGGGAACGTGTAAACAAAGGCAGGTTCCAGGGAGGTGCAATGGGACGGTGATGATGATGATAATCGGTTCTTTCCTCGAAGTTCGGTTAATTATTTCGGTTCGTAGCGGTTCTCTCTTTTTTTACGGGGCGATGGAGGAATGGGAGGTTGTGCTAACGAAGGCAGTAAATGGGATCTTATTACCATTTTGAATGTTATAGATAATGCCATTGGGGATTTTATTGTCATTTTCTCATTATTTTCGTTATGTTTAGCACTGTAGTTATAATCGCTATCATCATTATTACTATCATTATTATCATTATCATAATGCATACTATTATCATTACTGTTAACTATTTTATTATTATAACTATCATCATTATCACTATTATTATTATTATTTTCATTATCATTATTACTATTATCATGTTGTAGTTATTATTGCCATTATCATGATCATATCTTTTTCATTTCTATTATTATTATCATTATCATCACTGTTATTATTATAATCAATAATATTGATATTGTTCCTGATATCATCATTATTATTGTCATTATTGATATTATTCTATTATCATTATTGTCATCATCATTATCATTATTTATAACCATAACTATCATCATCATTCATGATATATATTAACTTTTTGATTGACATTTTCAGAATTTACGTAAATGTCAATTATGTATCATAAGATAGGAATATATCTGTCTCATAATAATTTATTGCAATTTATACCTCCTTTTGATACTATGTCTATCGTGTTTGATTTGTTATCAGATTTATCACGTTTTATCTGCATTGCCATCTTCCTAAGTGAAATTGTTAACATTAGAAGAAATGCTTTTTATTGTGACATAGAAGAAAATTACATTTTGTGACATTGAAAAAAATGCCAAAGACAGAAAACATTATTGTGACAGAAAATGCCATTTATTGTGACAGAAAAAATGCCACTTATTGTGACAGAAAATGCCATTTATTGACAAAGAAATGTTTATCATAACTAATGCTAATTACGCCAATATAAATATTCATGGAATATTTATATCAATAAAAGTCTACGCAAACGATACACAAATAACGAGATAGCGTAACAGAGAGATTAACGATGGCATTACGGATCTCCGCTGAGCCAGACCTGCGAAACTAACGTACTAAACATACGTCCCTTGACACGAGTTAATATTCCGAGACATGTTCCCACGTGTATATAAACAGCTGATCCCTCCAGATTTACATAAACTCAGGCCCCGTACCTTTCATGCCTCCCACGAGGTCTCTCCCACGGGGGGGGGGGGTTTCCAACGGGGGGTGGTTTCCGACGGGGTTTCCGACTGTGTGTGGTGGGGGGGGGGAGGGGGGGGGGAAGGAAGGAGGAGATGCACCCACGCAAAAAACATCTTGTGAGATTTGTGTCGTTTGGTCGCGTTCAGTGGCGTTGGGGTCTTTTGTTTTTCACACGGGGGGAAGAAGGGGGTGGGGAGGGAAAAAGGGGGTAGGGGGTGGGAGAGATTGACTTCGCGGGTGGGCTGGTAAGGGGGGGGGGTTGGGGGATGGGCGTGAGGTGGGGGTGGGGGGGATTGGTAAAGGAGGGTAGGGGTTGGGTCACACTGTGAAGGATTTTTCGGAAAGAGATTTTATTTTTTTTTTTTTTTTTTTTTTTTTTTTTTTTTTACATAATGATGTCTTTTCGCGTTTCGTTTGATTGTCTTTCGTTTGTTTGTTTTCTGTTCTTCTTTCTACTTTTCCTCCCTCTCTTTATCCTACTCTCTTCCGTCTTGGTGTTTCTCTCTCTCCTCCTATTTGCTCCTCGCCTCTCATTTGCATCCATTTTCTTCTCTTTCTTTCCTCCCTTTTAGCCCTTCCCCCCCTCTACCCCCCCCACGCCCCCCGCTACACCCTCCTCATACGCCCTCTCTCTCTCCTCTTCCTCATAATTATCTTTGCATCACCCTCTATCCTCATTCTTCCTCCTTCTTCTTCCTCATCCTTCTTTCTCCTCTCTCTTTTTCTTGACCCTCTGTCATCTCTCTCCTCCCTCTCCCTCTTTCTCCTCTCCTCTCTCTTTCTCCCGCCCTCCCTCCCTTTCTCCTACCCCCCTCCCTATCTCTTTCTACCTCTTAACTATCCACTTTATCTCTCCTCCCTCCCCTCTTTCTTACCTTCTTCCTGTTCTCTTCCTCTCTTCCTTTCTCTCTCTCTCCATTCTTTTCTCTTTCTTAACCCTTCCTTCATCTTTCCTCCCCTTCCTCTTACTTTTCCCTCCATTCTCTTTCTCACCGTCCTCCTCCCTCCCTCCCTCTCTCCCTCCTCACCTCCTCCCTCCCTCTCCTCCTCTCTCCCTCCCTTTCTCCTTTCATCCTTCCTTCCCTTTCCTCCCTCCCTCCCTTTCCCTCCCCCCCCCCATACCCCAATAACGCAACGGGAGGTCCATTACCCCCGGACCGCACGATCTAACGGGGGAGGGGGAGGGTGGGGGGTGTGTGTGGGGGGGGGGTTGCTCGTCGGGTAATATGCTTCGGGTTAGGATTCGGTTGGGGGGGAGGGGAGGGGATGAGGGACGGGGGAATAAGGGAGGGGGGAGAGGGGGGAGGGATTGGGAGGGGAGAGGGATGGAAAAGGGGGGGAAGAGGGATAGGGATCGGTTGAGGGGGAGGGGGGATGAGGGGAGGGGAAAAGGGAGGGGAGAGGAGGAGAGGGGGGGGGGAGAGGACGGAGAATGGGGAATGGAAGGAGTTGAAAATTGAGGGGCTGGGACGGAGGGAAGAGGAGGGGAGGGATTGGGGGAGGGGAGAGGATTGGAGAAGGGGGAAGAGGGGATAGGGAAAGGGTGGGGAAGGGATGGGGAGCTGAGAAAGGGGGGAGGATATGGGAAGGCGGAAGAGGGGGTTGGGGATGTGGGAAAAGAGGGGCTGGGGAAGGGGGTGGGAGTAACTGGAGGAGGGGAAAGGGGAGGAAGGATGAGTAGGGAGGGGAAGTGGCGGTTTGGGGGACAGGGATAGGGAGAGAAAAGGGGGAGGTTTGG
>NW_020869832.1:741304-744989 GCF_003789085.1 Penaeus vannamei | reverse complement strand
ACGTTTCTCTCCTCTTCTCTCCTCTCTCTCTTACTCTCTTCCTCCTCTCTCTCCTCTTCTTGTCACTATGTATATCTATGCCGATCGATTCGATTTCTCCTTATCTTTCCTCAGATCTACCTCTCCTGTCTCTCCTGACCCTCGCCATCCCGTGCGCGTCCCTACCCTCTCTTTCTTTCTTCTCTCTCTCTCCTCATCTCCTCCTTCTCGTCTCTCTCTCTCCTCTCTCTTGGTCGCCGTCCGCTTTCTCTGTCTCCCGCCCTCTTTTCTGTTCTCTCCGTGAAATATCTGTCCTCTATTGATGCATATTATCTGCCAATCATATCTCATTTGTCATATCTACTCGCCCTGCTATACCATCTACTCCTTATCCACCCACTATCGCTTACTCTATCTATTCTTTATTATCATATCATCTCTCTTTTATCTCCTCCTTTACTCCCTCTCCTCTTTAAATAAAAACATCTATCGACTTTAAGGTTTCAATTCATTGGGACGAGTTTGAAGAAAAGAAAGAAGAAAAGAACAAAAAGAAAAAAAAATAATACGACCGTTGGTGATACTTTCATTTGTCGGAGTTTTAAAAATAATTTGTTCCTTTCGGACTCGTGTTATTAACTGTTCATCTGTCAATCATTCATCAGTGTCCTACGGACTACGAGAGACGAAGGAAGAGAAAAGGGAAAGAAAAAAGAGAGAGAGAGAAAGAGGAAAAAGACGAGAGAGAGAGTAATGAGAGAGAAGGTGGAATTCTCAATTCATTTCATCAGTGTCATCACGGACCTACGAAGAGACAAGGAGAGAAAGAACAAAGGAAAAAAAGAGAGAAGAAAGAGAAGAAGAACGAGAGAGAGTAAAAGAGAGAAGGTGACTCTCATTTTCATTCATTATATCCATCAGGACCTTACGAGAGACGAGGAGAGAAAAGGGAGAAAGGAAAAAAGGAGAGAGAAGAGGAATAGAAAGACGAGAGAGAGTAAAGAGAGAGAATGCTGGCTCTTCCATCATTCATTATATATCCATCACGGATCCTACTGAGAGACGAAGGAGAGAAAAGGCGAGAAGGAAAAAAAGAGGATAGAGAAGAGGAAGAAAAAGACGAGAGAGAGAGTAAGAGAGAGAATGCTGGCTTTCCATCATTCATTAATACCATCACGACCTACGAGTCGAATGAGAGAAAAAGAAGAAAGAAAAAAGAGAGAAGGAAAAAAGAGAAGAAAGCCGAGAGGAGGTAAGAGAGAGAACTCACTTCTCAATCATCGATTTATCCATCACGACTACGAAAGACGAAGGAGAGAAAACCGGGAGAAGGAAAAAAAGAGAGAGACGAGAGAATAAAGAGAGAGAAGGTGGACTCCGATTCATCATCAGATGTTCATCCACGGACCTACGAGAGACGAAGAGAGAATAGGGAGATGGAAAAAAAGAGAGAGGAGAAAGAGAAAAAAAGACGAGAGAGAGTGTGAGAGAGAGAAGGACTGTCAATCATTCATCAGTGTTCATCAGGACCTACGGAGATACGAAGGAACAGAAAAAGAAGAAAGAAAAAGAGAGAGAGAAAGGAAGGAAAGACAGAGAGAGAGCTAAGAGAAGAAGGGATCCTCAATCTTCATTAATATCACATCCCGACCTACCGATTAGACGAGGGAGAGAAAAGGGAGAAAGGGAAAAAAGAGAGAGAAGAGGAAGAGGAAGAAAGACGAGAGAGAGTAAGAGAGAGAAGGTGATTCTCAATCATTCATTAATATCCATCACGGACCTACGAGAGACGAAGGAGAGAGAAGAAGAAAAGGGAAAAAGAAAGAGAGAGAAGAGAAAGAAAGACGAGAGAGGTGAGAATAAGAGAGAGAAGGTGATTCTCAATCATTCATCAGTGTTCATCACGGACCTACGAGAGACGAAGGAGAGAAAAGGGAGAAAGAAAAAAAGAGAGAGAGAAAGAGGAAGAAAGACGAGAGAGAGTAAGAGAGAGAGGTGACTTTCAAATCATTCATTAATAATCCATCACGGACCTACGGAGACGAAGGAGAGAAAAGGAGAAGGAAAAAAAAGAATGAGAGAGAGAGAAAGAGGAAGAAAGTCGAGAGAGAATAAGAAGAGGAAGGTGGACTCTCAATCATTTCATTAATATCCATCACGGACCTACGAGAGACGAAGGAGAGAGAAAGGAAGAAAGAAAAAAAAAGCGAGAGAGAGAAAGAGGAAGAAAGACGAGAAGAGAATAAGAGAGAGAAGGTGACTTTCCATCATTCATCAATGTTCAATCACGGGTTCCTACGAGAGACGAAGGAGAGAAAAGGGAGAAAGAAAAAAAAGAGAGAGAAGAAAGAGAAAAAATGACGAGAGAGAATAGAGAGAGAAGTGACTCTCATCATTCATCAGTGTTTATCACGGACCTACGAGGACGAAGGAGAGAAAAGGGGAGAAGGCAAAAAAAAGAGAGAAGAAAGAGGACGAAACACGAGAAAGAGAGTAAGAGAGAGGTGACTCTCAATCATTCATTAATATCCATCACGGACCCTACGAGAGACGAAGAGAGAGAAGGAGAAGGAAAAAAAAGAGAGAGAGAGAAAGCGAAGAAAGACGAGAGAGAGTAAGAGAGAGAAGGTGACTTTCAATCATTCATTAATATCCATCACGGACCTACGAGAGACGAAGGAGAGAAAAGAAGGAAAAAAAAGAGAGAGAAGAGAAGAAAGACGTGAGAGAGAATAAGAGAGAGAGGTGTTCTCAATCATTCATCAATGTTCAGCACGGACCTACGAGAGACGAAGGAGAGAAAAAGAAGAAAGAAAAAAAAAGAGAGAGAAAGAGAAAAAAAGACGAGAGAGAGTAAGAGAGAGAAGGTGACTTTCCATCATTCATTAATATCCATCACGGACCTACGAGAGACGAAGGAGAGAAAAAGAAGAAAAAAAAAAAGAGAGAGAGAAAGAGGAAGAAAGACGAGAGAGAGAATAAGAGAGAGAAGGTGACTTTCAATCATTCATTAATATCCATCACGGACCTACGAGAGACGAAGGAGAGAAAAAGAAGAAAGAAAAAAAAAACACAGAGAAAAAGAGGAAAAAAGACGAGAGAGTAGAGAGAGAGAAGGTGAAAGAGACGAGTCCAATATATTTTTTCCCCTTTTTTTATTTAAGTCTCCCCCATTCACAACTCCCGCAAAGAAAACGGCATTAAAAGGGTTCAGAATGCATTAACTGGGCACTCGGAGGGGCTCGGATCCCACTCGGGTTTTATTCATTCCATAATCACTTATATAACCCCGTCCGGTAAAGTCTTTTGAAAGCCCGGATTCATTTCTCCGTTTCTCACCATCCGATGGAGGAGGAGGGAGGAGGAGGGAAGAGGAGGAGGGAGGAGGAAGGGGGAGGAGAGGAAGGTGAGAGGAGGAAGGGAGGAGAGGAGGAGAGGGAGGGAGAGGAGGAGATGAGTGGATGGGTAGGAGGAGGAGGACGAAAAGCGGGAGGGGGGGAGGAAAAGAGGAGGGGGACAGGAGGTGGAGGAGGGGAAGAAGGGGGGACAGGAGGCGAGGAGGAGAAGGGGAGGGACAGGAGGGGGAGGGGAAAGAAGAGGAGGGGAGTGGAGAAGAAAGGGAGGGGGGGGGGGTTAAAGCAGCACTCACACTAAGCTCTGAATGCCCTGCAACCGACGACCTCCCCCCCCCCTCCTTCCCCCCTTG
>NW_020869832.1:726304-736304 GCF_003789085.1 Penaeus vannamei | reverse complement strand
TATATATATATATATATTTATATATATATTCTTGCTTATTCTTCTTTCTCTTCTTTACTCGTCTATCTTTTTATTCCTGCTCTTTTGTTATTGCTTTTTCATCTGTTTCTTCTTCGTACTCTTCTTCTTAAATTTTTCTTGGTTAATTTCTTTGTCAATTTAATCGTTCCTTTCATAAATTGCAAATCTAATCGGGTTTCAAGATCTTTAAGAATATGAGTACTATCATCAGTCTGATAATATAATCATGATGACCTGGAATCATAATGTTTATTTTCACTGGAATCAATAATAACAACAACAGCGATATAAATGTATTACAAGTACACCAATAATTACCATCAGAAACAGAATTATTATCGATGTATCTAAATGTTTTTGTTGTTGTTGTTGTTGTTGTTTTTTTGTAAAGATTAATTTGATTTGCACAATCACCAGCGTCTTCGTAATCCACCTATGTTATCCATACAATTAACAAATCCATACAATTAATTAATGATTAATAATTAAATTAATAAATCCATATAATAATTAATAATATAATAATATAAATAAGGAGAGAATGATCAATCAATAAATAGTGAAAATTAAGGAGCCATTGAATTATCAATAATACAAATGTAGTCACTGTCATTCGTTAATTGACATCATTGCTTCATCACCCTCGCCATAAACCACAAAATTCTTACAACAACTAATACAAACCATCGTCACAACTTCACCATAACACCACTACAAGCCACCATCCCCACGCCCCCTCCCCTCCCCCTCTCACCAACAGCTCCCACACCATCACTATCATTCACAATAATTCACCATCACCATAATTCACCATCACTATAATTCTCCTGTCTGACTTAAATTTGGACATTGGACATCGTAGAGTTATTGGGGCTCTTTCAGTCTTATACAAGATTGTAACCGATAATTCTATAAGTTTTTTTTTATCAACAACCTGCAAGAATTACCAGAAGTTCTATGACCCTCAATTCAATGACATTTGATGTAAGTCGATCGTCTACAAGTCAGTTTTCTAGATGCTTTTTTTACTGCTGTTTGTAGACTTTGGAATAGATTGCCTTCAGAGATTGTAACTTCTTCGACTCTTGATAAGTTTAAAACGTCAGCTAACATGTTTTTTTCTTACGTAATTAGCTGACTCTCTTTTCTCATTCTTTCTTGCTGTATCTTGACCTGCAACTGACACCTTTGGTGGTATAAATCTCGATTTTTTTTCAGTGTGTCATTATAGCATATAGCTTAATATAATAATAATAATAATAAAATATCTCCCCTTCGCGCTCCTTCACCCCCAACCATAACCTCCCTCTCGCCCTCTCCCTCCACCCCATCACCATAACACCTCCCTCTCGCCCTCCCTTACCCCCTCACCAATAACACCTTCCCCTCGCCCTCCCTTCCCCCACCATAACACCTCCCCTCTGCCTCCCTTCCACCCCTCATAACACTCCTCTCGCCTCGCCTTCACCCATCACCATAACACCTCCCCTCTCGCCCTCCCTTCCACCCCATCAACCATAACACGATCCCTCCACCCCATCACCATAACTCACCATACCCAACGACACCACGACCGTCCATCCCCCACTAAAACCAAGAGTCAGCAAGGACCACAAAAGGCACCATCGCCACCATCGTTCAGACACCATTAACATGAACATTAGCATCTGTATCATTGCCTCGGGCGGAAGGGTGAGAGAGAGAGAGAGGAGAGACGAAGAGAGAAGAGAGAGAGAGAAGAGAGAGAGAGAGAGAGAGAGAGGAGAGAGAGAGAGAGAGAGAGAGAGAGAGAGAGAGAGAGAGAGAGAGAGAGAGGAGAGAGAGAGAGATAATAGAGAGAGAGACAAAGAAAGGGTGACAGAGAGAGAAAAGAGAGAAGATAGAGAAAGAAGAAGAGAAAGATAGAGAAGAGAGAGAAGAGAAGAGAGAGAGACAGACAGACAAGAGGAGAGAGAGAGAGAGGAGAGAGAGAGAGAGAGAGAGAAAGAAAGAAAGAAGAAGAAAGAAAGAGAGAGAGAGAGAGACAGACAGACAGACCAGAGAGAGAGGAGGAAAAGAGAGGGAGGAGGGTAGAGAATGACAAGACAGAGAAGCCTGAGGGGAAGAGGGGAGATGATAAATGATGGATAGAGAGAACAAGTGCTAAAGGAAGGGAGAGGGAAGACTCGAGACAGGGTTACGCCGGAAGCTCAAGAAAAGGGGAGAGTTTTTGGCTGACGAAAAGAGGGAAAGAGGAAGAGGAAATAGAATTATTGTCAAGTTCTCTCTGCTCTCTCTCTCTCATCTCTCTCTCGTCTCTCTCTCTCTCTCTTCTCTCTCTCTCCTCTCTCCTCTCCTCTGTATCTAACTCTATCACTTTCTCGTCTCTCTTTGTCTGTGCTTTTTCTCTCATCTTTGTCCTCTTCTCTCTATCATTCTCCTGTCTCTCCGTTTCTCTCTCATCTCCTAGTCTCCTCTCCTTCTATCATTCTCCCTCATCCCTTTCTCTATTCTTTCTCCCTCTTCCCTCCATCTCCGTCTCTCGTCCTCGCTCTCTCTCCTCTCTCTCTCTCGCGTCTCTCTATCTCCTCTCTCTTCGTCCTCTCTCTCCTCTCCTTCTCCTCCTCTCCTCCTCTCTCTCTCTCTCTCTCTTTTGTCTCTCTTCATCTTTATCATTTCTCTCTCTCTCTCTTGCTCTCACTCTCCTTCTGGTCAGACTCTTTCTTCTTGTTCTCCCTCCATCTCTCAATCTCTATCCTCTATCCCTCTCCTCTCATCTTCGTCAAGTCTCTCTTGTACTCCTCTCTCTCTCTCAGATTCATCTCGCTCTCTTCTCTCTCTCTCCTCGCTCCCTCCCCTCCCTCCCTCGCGCTGCTCCTCTCCTCTCCCGCTCTCCTCTCATCCTCCTCTTCCCCTCACTCCCTCGTCTCTCGCCCCTCCTCCTCTTCCTCTCTCTCTATCCCTCTCTTCTCTCTCTCTCTCTCTTCGTCATAGTCTTTTCTTTGTCTGTCTTTCTATAATATTTTTCATATATTATTCATCTTCTCCGTCTTTCCCTTTCTCTATCTTCTCTCTACCNGATTTTGCGGAGGGAAAAGGAAAGGGAAAGGAAGAGGAAGAGGGAGAGGGGGAGGGACGAGAGTAGAAGGGACGAGGGGGAAAGGAGAGGGGGAAAGTTTTAAAGAGGGAGGGGGAAAAGGGAAAGATAGAGTGGGGGAAAAGGGAAAAGGGGAAGAAAAGGGGGAAGAAGGGGGTGGGGGAAGAAGAAAGGTGGGGGAGGGGAGAAGGAAAAGAGGGAAAAGGTAGAACCGGGGAGAAAACATGGTGATCCAAGAAAAGAAGGAAATTAGAAACTGAAAGTAAAAAAAGAGAGAGGGGGAGAGAGACAGAGAGACAGGGAAATAAGGGAAGGAACAAAGCGACGAAGAAAAGGAGAAACACAGGCTTTAGTGACGGTAAAAACACGATTTGCGAAGACAGAAAGAGAGAAGGAAGAAAAAAAGAATAAATCAAGAGACACACAAACAAAACTCAATCAAATCATAACGTACATAACAGACAAAAAAAAAAAAAGTACACACGTAACAACACGAATAACAGACATAACCCCGATAATCGCACCAAGAAAATGATATACTTAAGAACCGAAACGAACAGAGAAATATCGGACAGAAGGATCAAGAATGTAAGAATGTACTAAGCATGTACTTCGTCTATCCTCGGGGTAAGAAGATGTCAAACCCAGGTAGAATCTGTGGCGAGATATTGAAGGATAATCGAGGGACAAGAAGCAGAGGAGAGAGGGGAGAAGATGAGAAGAAAGAAAGGAGGAGAGGGGGAGGAAGGAGGAGGGGAGGGGATAAGAGAGAGAGAGGAAGGGAGAGGGAGAGGGAGGGGGAGGGAGAGGAGAGAGAGGAGGGAGTGAGAGAGGGGAGAGGAAGAGGAGAGAGAGGAAGAGGAGAGAGAAGGAGAAGGAGAGGAGAGGAGAGGAGAGGAGAAGAAGAAGGAGGAAGGAGGGAGGGAGGGAATGGGAAGGAGGGAAATAGAATGAGAGAGAAAGGAGGAGGCGAGGGTAAGGGAAGAAAGGAGGGAGGAGGGTCAGTGGGGAGGGAGGAGTAGATGGGATGGAAGCTGGGGCAGGGGTAGAGGGAAGGAAGGGAGTAGAGGGAATGGGAGAGAGAGAGGAAGAGGAAGGGAGAGGGAGAGGGAAGGGAGAGGGAGAGGGAGAGGAGAGGGAGAGAGAGAGAGAGAGAGAGAGAGAGAGAGAGAGAGAGAGAGAGAGAGAGAGAGAGAGAGAGAGAGAGAAGAGAGAGGAAGAGAAAGAGAAAGAGAAAGAGAGAGAGAGAGAGAAGAGAGAGAGAGAGAGAGAGAGAGAGAGAGAAGAGAGAGAGAGAGAGAGAGAGAGAGAGAGAGAGAAAGAAGAAGAAGAAAGAAAGAAAGAAGAAAGAAAGAAAGAGAGAGAAGAGAGACAA
Organism: Penaeus vannamei; assembly: GCF_003789085.1. Taxonomy (NCBI): domain Eukaryota; kingdom Metazoa; phylum Arthropoda; class Malacostraca; order Decapoda; family Penaeidae; genus Penaeus; species Penaeus vannamei. The sequence continues at coordinate 731,832 of NW_020869832.1, read as the reverse complement.
AGAAAGAGAAGAAAGAAAGAAAGAGAGAAAAGAGATATAGAAAGAGAGAGAGAGAGAGGGGGGTAGCTTAGCCGCCCCGGCGAGGACATCCGTAGGGAAGGAGCCACAGCGCAAAAAAAAAGGTAACTCAGGAGGTCAAATTGCCTGGGAAAATTTCTCGAAGATAATTTTGAAAAATGTTGATGAAGGGGCAGAGGTTACAAGAACTGGGGTTGTCTCTGGAGGGCAGTAAAGAGAAGAAAGAAAGAAAAAAAAGAAACAAGAAAAGAAAGAAAATGAAATTGTTAAACTAAAGACAGAAAGAAGAGAGAGAGATAGAAAAAAAGAAAAGAAAGTAGATATTTATATATATATATAATGTGTGCAATCATCTCTCCCTCTTTCCTCTCTTTCTCTCTCCCTCCTCTCTGCGTCTCTCCTCTTCTCTTCCTCCTCTCTCCTCCTTCCTCTCTCCTCTCCTCTCTTCTCACTCTCCTCCTCCTTTTACCTCCTCCCACTCTCCCTCCTTCCTCCAACCCATCACTCCCCTCACCCTCCCACCCCTTCCTTTTACCCCTCCTCCTCCTTCCCTCCCACCTCCTCCATCCCTCTTAACACCCTCCCCCTTCCTCCGCTCATCCCCCCAACCTCTCCTCCCCCACCCCCCCTCTTTGTTTGCACTTCGTCTGTCAGCGTGAAGTGTCGTGAAGGAATGACCGTCTGTTACATTTTCTCTTTTTTCTCTCTTCTTTTTTACATTTGTTTTCCTATTCTTTTTTTCTTTCCTTCTCTTGGCAGATTTCAACAACGCGAGCTTAAGCAACCGACAACACAGTTAGTCTTCAGCGCAACCGGAGAAACGAAAACAGAAAATATTTACGGAAAGGAGCGAGGAATGGAACACAGGGAAAGAAAACGGGGAGGAGCGGTTGGGGGTGGAAAGAAAATGGGAATAAATGGATTGAAGAAAGGAATTTAGAGAAAATGTAAGGAAATTTAAAGAAAATGGCAATAAGAAGAAAATGGGAATAAACAGAAATGGGAATAGACAGAAAATGAGAATAAGAAAATGTTATTTAAAGAAAATGGGAATAAGAAATGGATTTAAAGAAAAGAAATGGGAATAAGAAGAAAATGGAATTTAAGAAAACGGATTTAAAGAGAAAACGGAAGCGAAGGTAAAAAAAGGAGGAGGAATGAAACAGCGAAAGAGAAAAGGCTAATGGCTGCGAAGGGAGGAAATGAAGATGATATGATATGATAATAATGGGATAATGGCATGGTAAATATAAATAATGATTATAATAAAAAACCACAGCAGTATAAAACAAAATAAGAACAATAATAATAAGCATAGGAAAAAAATAAGGACAGACACAATGAGAATAAGAAAGTAAGAATAAGGACAAGAACAATAATAAGAATAACACGATTATAATAATAAGAAAATAATAATAAGAATGAGAATAAGAACAAGAATAATAAATATAAGAAAAAAATAAGAATAAGGCCAATAATAAGAAGAAGAATAGGAAGAAGGAGAAGAAGAAAAAAAATAAAGGTAATAAGATTAAGAAGAATCGTACAAAGAAGGAGGAATGGAAGAAAGCGGATAAAATAAGATAAAACAGACAAAGAGGATTATTCTATTTACATTCACTTCAAGAAATTGTGTTCTAAAGACGCTTTGTCTATCTTTCGAATTCGTTATGTTATCTGTCTGTTAGATTTTTAATTTCAAATTTTATCTATCAGTCTATCGCTTATTGTCTATCAGCAATCAATCTGTCTTCCAGCTATCATACTCGCGTTGTGCTTACCAATTATTAAGATTGTCCTTATCATTGTTTACCTACTTGTGGTCTATCGGCTATCAATCTGTCTAAATTCACTATCATCGCTTGTCTATCGCCCGATCAATTTGTCTCAGTCCAACTATCTCTATCGCGGGGGTGTTCTACCCAATTATAATGTCATCATGTACCTACTTGTCTTATCGGCTATCACTGTCTATCCACTTATCTATTCGCTTGTCTATCGCCTCAATTCTGTCTATCCACTATCTATCGCTTGTTACAATTAGTCTAATTGTCTATTCGATGTAGCCTACTTGTCTATCCGGCTATCAATCTGTGCTAATCCACTATCTATCGCTTGTCTATATAATCTGTCTATCCCTATCCTATCGCTTGTCTACCAATTATTAATTGTCTATTCTATTTTCCTATCCTGTCTGTCTATTCGGCCCCTATCATCTGTTATCGCACTATCTATCGCTTGTCTATTTCCTATCAATCTGTCTATCCACTATCTATCGCTTGTCTTATTTGCCATCAATCTGTCTATCCACATATCTATCGCTTGTTCTATTTCCTATCAATCTGTCATCCACTATCTATCTGTCTTTTCCTATCAATCTGTCTATCCACTATCTATCCTTGTCTATTTCCTTGTCTATGCGTCTATCCCTCAATCTGTCTATCACTATCTATCGCTTGTCTAATTTCCTATCCAATCTGTCTATCCACTATCTATCGCTTGTCTCTGATTCCTCTATTCAATCGTTGTTCTATCCAACTAGCTCTACTCGCCTGTCTATTGGCCCATGCAATATCTGTCTATTCCACTATCTATCGCTTGTCTATTTGCCCATCAATCTGTCTATCCAACTATCTATCGCTGTCTATTGCCCATCAATCTGTCTTATCCACTATCTATCGCGTTGTCTATCGCCCAATCATCTGATCTATCCACTATCTATCGCTTGTCTATTTCACCTATCAATCTGTCTATCCACTATCTATCGCTTGTCTATTTCTATCAATCTGTCTATCCACTATCTATGCTTGTCACCTATCAATCTTGTCCTATCCACTATCTATCGCTTGTCTATTTTATCAATCTGTCTATCCACTATCTATCGCTTGTCTATTTCCTATCAATCTGTCTATCCACTATCTATCACTTGTCTATTCGACCATCAATCTGTCTATCCACTATCTATTGTCTATTTCCTATCAATCTGTCTATCCACATCTATCGCTTGTCTGATTATTCCTATTCAATCTGTCTATTCTATCGCACTAATCTGTATCCACTAATCTATCGCTTGTCTATTGCCCATCAATCTGTCTATCCACTATCTATATCGCTTGTCTATCCTATCAATCTGTCTTATCCACTATCTATCGCTTGTCTATTTCCTATCAATCTGTCTATCCCACTATCTATCGCTTGTCTATTTCCTATCAATCTGTCTATCCACCTATCTATCGCTTCGTCTATTCTATCAATCTGTCTATCCACTATCTATCTTGTCTATCTTCTGTCTATTATCTATCCGCTTGTCTATTTCCTTCAATCTGTCTATCCACTATCTATCGCTTGTCTATTTCCTATCAATCTGTCTATCCACTATCTATCGCTGTCTATTGCCCATCATCTGTCTATCCACTATCTATCGCTTGTCTATTTCCTCAATCTGTCTATCCACTATCTATCGCTTGTCTATTTCCTATCAATCTGGATCTATCCACTATCTATCGCTTGTCTATTTCCTATCAATCTGTCTATCCACTATTATCGATTTCCCATCAATCTGTCTATCCACTATCTATCGCTTGTCCTATTTCCTATCAATCTGTCTATCCACTATCTATCGCTTGTCTATTTTCCTATCAATCTGTCTATCCACTATCTATCCTTGTCTATTTCCTATCATCTGTCTATCCACTATCTATCGCTTGTCTATTTCCTATCAATCTGTCTATCCACTATCTATCGCTTGTCTATTTCCTATCAATCTGTCTATCCACTATCTATCGCTTGTCTATCAATCAATTCTGGTCTATTCCAATCCTATCGCTTGTCTATTATAATCCCTATCTATCGCTGTCTAATCAATCTGTCTATCCACTATCTATCGCTTGTCTATTCCTATCAATCTGTCTATCCACTATCTATTCGCTTGTCTATCCAATATTAATCTGCCTATCCACTAATCTATCACTATCTATCGCTTGTCTATTCCATCAATCTGTCTATCCACTATCTATCGCTTGTCTATTTCCTATCAATCTGTCTATCCACTATCTATCGCTGTCTACCCTTGTCTATCCACTATCTACGATTTCCTATCAATCTGTCTATCCACTATCTATCGCTGTCTATTCCTATCAATCTGTCTATCCACTATCTATCGCTTGTCTATTTCCTCAATCTGTCTATCCACTATCTATCGCTGTCTATCGCCCATCAATCTGTCTATCCACTATCTATCGCTATCAATCGTCTATCCCACTATCTATCGCTTGTCTATTGCCAATCAATCTGTCTATTCCACTATCTATCGCTTGTCTATTTCATCAATCTGTCTATCCACTATATCGCGTCTATCCCAGCAATCTGTCATCCACTATCTATCGCTTGTCTATTTCCATCAATCTGTCTATCCACTATCTATCGCTTGTCTATTTCCTATCAATCTGTCTATCCACTATCTATCGCTTCTATTTCCTATCAATCTGTCTATCCACTATCTATCGCTTGTCTATTTCCTATCAATCTGTCTATCCACACTATCTTGTCTATTCCTATCAATCTGTCTATCCACTATCTATCGCTTTCCTATTTCCTATCAATCTGTCTACCACTATCTATCGCTTGTCTATTTCCTATCAATCTGTCTATCCACTATCTATCGCTTGTCTATTTCCTATCAATCTGTCTATCCACTATCTATCGCTTGTATCTTGTCTATTCTCCCTATCAATCTGTCTATCCACTATTATCGCTTGTCTATTTCTCATCAAACTATCTATCTTGTCTATCCATCTCTGTCTATCACTATCTATCGCTTGTCTATTTCCTATCAATCTGTCTATCCACTATCTATCGCTTGTCTAATCGACCATCATCTGTCTATCCACTATCTATCGCTTGTCTATTTCTATCAATCTGTCTATCCACTATCCTATCGCTTGTCTTTTCCTATCAACTATCCACTATCTATCGCTTGTCTATTCCTATCAATCTGTCTATCCACTATCTATCGCTTTGTCTATTTCCTATCAATCTGTCTATCCACTATCTATCGCTTGTCTATCCTATCAATCTGTCTATCCACTATCTATCGCTTGTCTATTCCTATCAATCTGTCTATCCACTATCTATCGCTTGTCTATTTCCTATCAATCTGTCTATCCACTATTAATCTTTGTCTTTCCTATCAATCTGTCTATCCACTATCTATCGCTTGTCTATCGACCATAAATCTGTCTATCCACTATCTATCGCTTGTCTATTTCCTATCAAATCTGTCTATTCCACTATCTATCGCTTGTCTATTTCCTATCAATCTGTCTATCCACTATCTATCGCTTGTCTATTTCCTATCAATCTGTCTATCCACTATCTATCGCTTGTCTATTTCCTATCAATCTGTCTATCCACTATCTATCGCTTGTCTATTTCCTATCAAATCTGTCTATCCATATCTATCGCTTGTCTATTTCCTATCCAATCTGTCTATCCACTATCTATCGCTTGTC
>NW_020869832.1:711074-719707 GCF_003789085.1 Penaeus vannamei | reverse complement strand
TTAAAACACGAAAGAGAGAGAGAGAGAAACAAAGGAGAGGGTGAGAGGAGAGGGAGAGAGAGAGATGAGAGGAGGAAAGAGGAGATCGAGAGATTGGAGGAGGAGCAGAGAGGGAGGAGAGAGAAAGAAAGAAAGAAAAGAAAGAAAGAAAGAGAGAGAGAGAGAGGAGAGGCAGAGGAGAGGAAGAGCAGAAGAGAGAGAGAGAGGAGAGAGAGAGAGAGAGAGAGAGAGAGAGAGAGAGAGAGAAGCTCCCTGAGACTCCGCGAGACAGTGAGAGCGCGAGAGAGCGAGTGAGAGCGAGAGTCACTGACCTTGCAAGTCCCGATGACCTTGAGAGAGTCAGCGCTCCCGATGCGAGTCACTGACCTTGTGTGAGTCAGCGACCTTCCTCCAGGAACTTGTCCGAATGCTTGCGAAGGTCCGAGCCAAGAGAGGTCAAGCTAGTTTGACCTAGCCTTAACGAAAAGCGAGCCAAGGCAAGCCAATGCAAGCCAAAGCAAGCCATTTCAAGTCAAAGCAAGCCAAAGCAAGTCAAGTCAAGCTAAAGCAAGCCATTTCAGCCAAAGCCAAGCCAAGTCAAGCCAAAGCAACAAGTCAAGCCAAAGCAAGCCAAAGCAAGCCAAGTCAAGCCAAAAGCAAAGCCAAGTCAAGCCAAAGCAAGCCAAGTCAAGCCAAGACAAGCTAGAGCAAGCCAAAGCAATCCAAGTCAAGCCAATCCAAATCAAAGCAAGCCAAATCAACCCAAAGCAAGCCAAGTCAAGCCCAGTTGCGCAAGTGAAAGCGATGGTGATAATGATCTGATAGTGACAGGAGAGTGAGGATGATGACGTCATACGGAGCGAAAAATGGCGTCGATTCGAGTCGTTTTCTTGCGATGCCCACGTGCAGTGTGTGTGCGTGCGTGCGTATGAATATCCGTCTATTTATACGAGCATAAATCCAACTCATCTATGCAGAATCCACACATCCCCCCCCCCCCATCCCACTCCTTCGCAGAATCCCATGTGCGCAAAACCAATGTGCACACGCTCCAAAAACCGGATGTTTACGGCGTACACATTCCTCGCCCTCGTCACGTGACCGGAGCGCGCGCGGAGCCAGAATGACAAGGCGATCTCTTCGCCGCTTGTCCGACGAGATACAATGGAAGGGAATTTTTTTTTCTTTTTTTTTAACTTTTTTTTTTTTCTGTGGCGCTCTGGTTGAAAGGAGGGGCGTAGGGAGGGGGAGAGGGAGGGGATAGGGGGGAGTAGGATGGCGTAGGGGAGGGGGGAGGTAGGGGTAGGAGGGGTAGGGAGGGGGAGGAGGGTAGGGGAGAGGGGGGGTTGTGGGGAGAGGGGGGAGGGATAGGAGGGGCGTGGGGGAAGGAGGGGGAGAGGGGAGGGGGAGGGGTAGGAGGAGAGGGGAGTAGGGGGTGGGGGGAGGGGGTAGGAGGAGGGGGTAGGAGGGGCGTGGGGAGGAGGGTAGGGGCGGGGGGGAGAGAGAGGGGTAGGGGTAGGAAGGGCGCGGGAGGAGGGGTAGGGTAGGGGGATAGGAATGGCGAGGGGGAGGGTATAGGAGGGGTAGGAGGGGCGTGGGGGAGGGGGTAATGGGGGGGTAGGAGGGGGAGGGGGAAGGGATAGAGGAGGAAGGGGCGTGGGAAGGGGTAGGAAGGAGGAAGGGAGGGAGATGGAGGGAGAGGATTGGGAGGGAGAAATGGGAGGGGGATGGAGGAGAGATGGAGATAGAGGGATGAGGGATGGAGGGGAGAAGGGAATGGAGGGAATAGAAGGAGGGGGAAGGAGGAGGAGGAGGAAAAAGAGATGGGAGGAGTTAGGGAGGGAAAGGAGAGGGGAATCGAGGGGGAGGAAGATGGAGGAAAGAGGGGATGAAGGGAATAGAAGGAGGGGAAGGAGGAGAGATGGAGGAATACTGAGAAGGAGGGAATGGAGATAGGGAAAAGAAGAGAGAGAGATAAGGAGAGAAGGCAGTAGAGAAAGCTAGAAGGAAAAGGGAAAGAGAAAGGAGACTAAGAGAAGACCAAGAGAAAGACGGAGAAGAGAGAGAGGAAAAGGGAGGAAAAGAGAATAAGAAAATAAGGAAAAAAAGAGGAGAAGAAGAAGAAGAATAAAAAAAGGAAAAGAGACAGAAAGTTACAGACTCCTCTCGTCACTTTTCCTATTTTTTTCCCTCACTTTTTCTCTCGAATTTCCTCATCCTCTTATTTTTTTTTCTTCCCTTTTCTTGCATTCCTCTTTTTTTTCCCCTTCTAAAAACCTTTTTTTTTCTAACCTTTTTTTTCTAACTCTCTTTTCTTTCCTTCTTCCTCCCTTTTCTTGCATTCCCTTTTTTTTTCCCTCTAACCCTTTTTTTCTTTCTAACCTTTTATTTTCTAATCTCTTTTCTTTCTTCTCCCTTTTCTGCATTCTCTTTTTTCCCTTCTACAACCTTTTTTCTAACTCTCTTTTCTTTCCTTATTCCCTTTATCTTGCATTCCTCTTTTTCCCTTCTACACCCCTTTTTTTCTTCAAGAGTCGAATCTCTCTCTTTCCTTTTCTTTCTTGCATTTCTTTTTTCCTTCTAACGCTTTTGTTCTTTCAGAGTCGATTCTCGCTCTCTCTTCCTTCTTCTTTTCCCTTCCTGGCATTCCTCTTTTTTTTCCCCTTCTAACCCTTTTTTTCTTCAGCAGTCGCATTCTTCTCTCTTCTTCTTCTTTTCCCCCTTGGCATTCCGCTCTTTTTTCCCTTCTAACCTTGTTTTTCCTTTCAGAGTCGAATTCTCTCTCTCTTTTCCCTTCTTCTTTCTTGCATTCCTCCTTTTTTTCCTCCTTCTAACCTTTTTTTTCTTCAGAGTCGAACTTCTCGCTCTCTTTCCCCTTCTTCCTTTCTTTGCATTCTCTTTTTTCCCTTCTAACCCTTTTTTCTTCAGAGTCGATTCTTCTCTCTTTCTTGCTTCCCTTTTCTTGCCATTCCTCTTTTTTCCTTTTCCTTTAAAAAACCTTTTTTTCTTCAAGAGTCGAATTCTCTCTCTCTTCTTCTTTTCTTTTCCCTTGCATTCCCTTTTTTTTTCCCTTCTAACCTTTTTTTCTTTCAGAGTCGAATTAATCTCTCTCTCCTTCTTCCGTTTTCTTGCATTCCTGCTTTTTTCCCCCCCTTCATAACCTTTTTTTTTTCCTTGCAGAGGTCGAATTCTCTCTCTCTTTCCCTTCTTCCTTTTCTCTTGCATTCCTCTTGTTTCCTTCTAACCCTTTTTTCTTCAGAGTCGAATTCTCTCTCTCTTTCCTTCTTCCCTTTTGCTTTGCATTCCTCTTTTTTTTCCTTCTAACCTTTTTTTCTTCAGAGTCGAATCTCTCTCTTTTCTCTTCCTTTTCCCTTGCATTCCTCTTTTTCCCCCTTCTAACCCTTTTTTTTCTTCAGAGTCGAATTCTCTCTCTCTTTCCTTCTTCCCTTTTCTTGCATTCCTCTTTTTTTCCTCCTTTCCTTTTTTTTCCTTCTAAAACCGCCTTTTTTCTTCAGGTCGAATTCTCTCTCTCTTTTCCTTCTTTCCCTTTTCGTTGGCATTCCTCTTTTTTTTCTCCTTCTAAACTAACCCTTTTTTTTTTTTTGGCATTCCTCCAATTGTTTTCTGCGCGCGGCTGTTGCACTTAGTCCCATTGTGCTGGCAACAGAGACTGAGGAATGTATTGACTCCGAGATCAGGTCGCACGGGCTATAAACGCTTGGAGAGGGGGAGGGGGGGTGAGGGGGGAGGTGGAGGGAGGGATGAGGGAGGGGGGAAGGGGTAGGGGTAGCGGGAGGGGAAGAAGAGGGGTGGGAAGGGGGAGGAGGTGGGAGGGGTACGGAGGGGAGGTGGGAGTGGGAGGGAGGAGGGAGTGGGAGGAGGAGGTTGGGGTAGGAGAGGAGAAGGATGGAGGGGAGGAGGGTAGAAGGGGAGAGGGGGGTGGGGAGGAGGGAGAGGACTGAGGGTTGGAGTGAATGGAATGCATGCCCTTTCTTTTCGTTTTTTATTTTGTTTGGTATTGGGATTCTGATTTTTTTCAGTATATATTTCTTCTCTCTTTTCCTCATCCTTCCCCCGGTTCTATCTTCCTCCTCCTGCCCTCTCCCTCCCTCCTTCCTTCTCTCCTCTTCTCTCTCTCTCTCTCTTCTCCTCTCCTCTCTCTCTCTCTCTCTCTCTCTCTCTCTCTCTCTTCCTTCCCTCCTCCTCCCTCCCTCCTCCCTCCTCCATCCCTCCCTCCTTAAACCTCCTGACACATTCCAGGGTGAAGGGTGGACCTTGCCCATCGTATTTCCGGTCGTAGGGTGACACGCCTGAGGTAGGGTGTGGAAGGGAGAAGAGTGAAGAAGCGAAGGAAGAGAGAAGAGAGAAGAGAGAAGGGAGAAGGAGAAGAGAGAAAGAGGAAGAGAAGAGAGAAGAGAAGAAGATGAGAAGAAGAAGAGAGAAAGAGAGAGAGAGAAGAGAGAGAAGAGTGAAAGAGAGAGAGAGAGAGAAGAGAGAAGAGAGAGAGAGAGAAGAGAGAAGAAGAAGCAGAGAAGGGAGAAGGAGAGAAGAAGAGAGGAAGGGAGAAGAGAGAAGAGAGGCGGAGACGAAGTGAAGGGTGAGGTGAAGGGGATGGGTAAGGGCAGGAAGGGGGTGAAGGAGAGATAGAAGGAAGGTGGGGGAGGGAGGTGGAGGGGAGGGGGTTGAAATAGAAAGGGGAAGGTGGGGGAGACAAAAGGGAGGTGAGGGAGACAGAAAAGGGAGGTTGGGGGGAAGGGAGTGAGGAGAGCAAAAAAGGAGGTTTGGGAAAGGAGTGGGGGAGACAGAAGAGGGAGGTGAGGGAGACGGAAAAAGGGGGTGGGGGAGACAGAAAGGGAGGTAGGGGAGAAAGGGGGTGGGGGAGACAAAGAAGGGAGGTGGGGATGGAGTGAGGGAGACAGAAGAGGAAGGTGAGGGAAGAGGGGGTGAGGGAGTCCGAAAAGGAATTAAGGGAGACAGAGAAAAGAGAGATGGAGAAAGAAGCTGAGGGGGAGACAGAGAGAAGGGAAGGTGGGGAGGCAAAAAAAAGGAAGATGAGGGGGGGGGAGGAAGGAGGGGTCACCTAGGAGGCCGAAGACATCCCACAGGAAATACAAGGAACAACTTTTTGGCGGCGAAGGAATGAAAAGTATGGACCGCTGGGAGGCTTAGAGGAAAGGAAGATAGAGATGAGAAAGACAGATAAGAGAAGAGAGAGGAGAAGATAGAGAAAATGAATAGAAAAGCAAAAAGAAATAGGAGAGGGTGAGATGGAGGTGGAGGAAGGAAGTGGGAAAGACAGATAAGAAAGAGAAGAAGAGGAGATGAAAGAAAAAGCAAAAAGAAATAGGAGAGAGTGAGAAGGAGGTGGAGGAAGATAGAGATGAGAAAGACAGATAAGAAGAGAAGAGAAAGGAGATGAAAGAAAAAGCAAAAAGAAATAGGAGAGAGTGAGAAGGAGGTGGAGGAAGATAGAGATGAGAAAGACAGATAAGAAGAGAAGAGAAAGGAGAAGAATGAAAGAAAAAGCAAAAAGAAATAGGAGAGAGTGAGAAGGAGGTGGAGGAAGGAAGTGAGAAAGACAGATAAGAAGAGAAGATAGGAGATGAAAGCAAAAGAAAAAGAAATAGAGAGAAGTTATTAAAGGATGAGAGAAGAAAGGGGGAGGGATGAGAAGTAGTGGAAGAGAGAGGACGTGATAAAGTGGGAAAGGAAGTGAGAAAGACAGATAAGAAGAGAGGAAGAGAGAGATGAAAGCAAAAGAAAAAAAGAAATAGACAGAGAAGTTATTAAAGGATAAGAGAAGCAGGGGGAGAGTTGAGAAGGAGGTGGAGGAGACGTGATAAAGAGCGGAGGGAAATGAGAAAAACAGATAAGAAGAGAGAGACATGAAAGCAAAAGAAAAAAGAAATAAACAGAGAAGTTTTAAATGATAAGAAGAAAGGGGAGAGATTGAGAAGTAGGTGGAAGAGAGACAGGACGTGATAAAGTGGGAATAGGAAGAGGAAGGGAGAAGAACAGGTGTCAACTTGTCTCCATCCGCTCGACCTCGCCTTCTCTGTGTACGTATTTTGTATGTGTACGTATTTTGTATGTGTACGTATTTTGTATGTGTACGTATTTTGTATGTGTACGTATTTTGTATGTGTACGTATTTTGTATGTGTACGTATTTTGTATGTGTACGTATTTTGTGTACGTATTTGTATGTGTACGTATTTTGTATGCGTATTTTGTAAGGACGGACACGTATGTATATTTCCTGTATGTGTATGTATGTATGTATGTATGTATGTAAGGACGCATGCACAGATGTATCCTGTGTGTGTATTTATGTATGTAAGGACGGATGTATGCATGTATATGTAAGTATGCATGTGGGTATGTATCCTGTATGTGTATGTGTGTATGTGCATGTGCATGCACGCAAATATGTATGTATGTATGTATGTATGTATGCATTTATGTACACATGTATGTATGTATGTATGTATGTATGTAATGAGGAGATGGAGAAGAAAATTAAGGAAAATAAGACAAAAAAAGAAAAAGAAAAAAAAGCTAACGAATGGAGATACAGAAGGAGGAGGCTCGGTCTCTTAAAGGACCCCCCCCTTCCCCCCCCCCGCCCCCGCCCCATTTTCCGCGCAAGGAGGAATGTCGCCAGCATCCTTGCTTTTTTTTTTTTTTTTTTTTTTTTTTTATTATGACAGGAAGCCGGTGACGCTCCCACGCCTCCTGTCTGGTTTTCTCTCTCGGCTTCTGTCATATTCCGTGTTTCATCTGTGTATTGCAAACCTTTTTTTTTTTTGGTTTTTTGTTCGTCTTGTTTTTGGGTTTATCTCTTTCTCTTTTTTTTGTCTGTTTTTTCTTTCTTTCTTTTGGTTCTTTTTTTTTTTTTTTTGCTTGCTTGAATACCTCTTCTCTCTCTCTCTCTCTCTCTCTCTTCTCTCTCTCTCTCTCCTCTCTCTCTCTCTCTCTCTCTCTCTCTCTCTCTCTCTCTCTCTCTCTCTCTTCTTTTCCTCTCTCTCTTTCTCTCTTACTCTCTCTCCTCTCCTCTTTCTCTCTTCTCTCTCTTATCTCTCTTTCTCCTCTCTATCCCTCCTCTCCTCTCTCTTTCTCTTCACTCTTCCCCTCTTTCTCTTTCCTCCTCTCCTTATGTCTATCCCTCTCTCTCCTTATCTCTATCCCTCTCCTCTCCTTATCTCTATCCCTCCCTCTTTCTATCCACTCCCTCCTTCCCTATCTCTTTCTCTCTATCCTCTCCCTCTCTCGTCACACTCCTCTCCTCCCTCTCCTCCTTCCTCCTTCCTTCCCACTCCCCCCCCCCCCTCGTCACGCTCCCCTGGCCGCCTGCATCCCCCCCCCTTTTCTCTCACCCCGAGATGTCACTGTTCTGGAGACGTCGGCCAAGGAGGTTCGTCGAGAATCTCAATTGTCTCCTCCTGGGGTGACGAGGTTAAAGGGCCCGCTCTCGCCCTTCTCTTCTCTCTCTCTCTCTCTCTCTCTCTCTCTCTCTCTCTCTCTCTCTCTCTCTCTCTCTCTCTCTCTCTCATCTATCTCTACCTTTCTCTTTCTTTCTGCTCCTCTCTCCTCTTTCCCTCCCTCCCTCTCTCTTTCTCTTTCTCTCTCTCTCTCCTCTCTCTCCTCTCTCTCTCTCTCTTCCCTCTCTCTTCTCTCTCTCTCTCTCTCTCTCTCTCTCTATCTATCTACTCTACCTCTACCTTTCTCTTTCTCTCTCTCTCTCTCCTCTTTCCCTCCCTCCCTCTCTCTTTCTCTTTTCTCTCTCTTCTCCCTCTCTCTCTCTCTCTCTCTCCTCTCTCTCTCTCTCTCTCTCTCTCTCTCTCCTCTCTCTCTCTCTCTCTCTCTCTCTCTCTCTCTCTCCTCTCTCTATCTATCTACTCTCTACCTTTCTCTTTCTCTCTCTCTCTCTCTCCTCTTTCCCTCCCTCCCTCTCTCTTTCTCTTTTCCTCTCTCTCTCTCTCTCTCTCTCTCTCTCTCTCTCTCTCTCTCTCTCTCTCTCTCTCTCTCTCTCTCTCTCTCTCTCTCTCTCTCTCTCTCTCTCTCACTCTATCTATCTATATATCAAATATATATATATATATATATATATATATATATATATATATATAATATACATATACATATATATACGCAGGTGAAAAATAATCAAATGAACTGTGCACGCCCACAAGCGCCGCCCACGCCCTACAACTGCACAGCGCCTAATACAGGCGTTTTAATTTAAAGAGGAAACGGCGTGCACTCACTCTCCTCAAGCGTAAAAAACAGATAATAAATAGATAAATAAATAGATAAATAAATAAGATAAATTAAATAGATTAATAGATAATAAGTAGAATACATAAATAGATAAATAAATAGATAAATAGATAGATAAATAATAGATAAATAAAAGATAAATAGATAGATAAATAGATAAATAAATAGAATAAAAAATAGAAAATAATAGATAAATAAATAGATAAATAAATAGATAAATAAATAGATAAATAAATAATAGAAATAATAATAAATAGATAGATAAATAGATAGATAAATAAATAGATAAATAAATAGATAAATAATAATTAGATAAATAAATAATAAAATAAATAGATAAATAATAATAAAATAGATAAATAAATAGATAAATAA
>NW_020869832.1:683574-696074 GCF_003789085.1 Penaeus vannamei | reverse complement strand
GATACATAGATATATAGATAGGTAGACAGATAGACAGATAGATAAGTAAATAGATAGCTAAACAGATAATTGATAGATTGACAGATAGAGAGATTGGCAGATATATGCTGTAGTTATATATATATTTATATATTTTCATTTATCTTTTTTTTCTGTCCACACACCAAATAGATATAAATCCTTCAACAGTAGACTAGCTGGTTTGTGTCCACTAAATCGTTTTGCACTTTGAAATGGCTTAAATTTACTGATATCGGCCAAACAAATACCTGATACTGAATTCACTGATTACATGTTGACTGGGAATAGATATGCATACGCTCCTGCACACTAATACTCAAATGGACATACACACGTATACACACAGACTCACTCACACACTCGCATTCGTGATCTCTCTCTGTCTTTCTCTCTCTTTCTTTCTTTCTTTCTTTCTCTCTCTCTCTCTCTCTCTCTCTCTCGCGGCTCTCTCAGTCTCGCTCTCTCTTCTCTCTCTCTCTCTGCTCTGCTCTCTCTCTCTCTTCTCTCTCTCTATCTCTTCTCTCCTCTCTCTCTCTCTCTCTCTCTCTGCTCTCCCCTTCATCTTCCTCTTCTCTCCTCCATCTCTCTCTCTCTTCTCTCCTCCTCCTCTCCCTCCTCGTCTCGCCTCTTCTCTCCTCTCCTTCTCTCTCTCTCTCCTCCTCACTCTCTCTTCTTTCTCTCGTCCTCTCTACTCTCTCATCGGTCTCTCTCAGGTCAGATCTCCTCGGAGGCTCTCTCTCTCTCTCACACACAACACTACCTTCATTCTCTATCTCATCTATAAGACCCATTTCACGCGCACTAGCAGTCTTTCTCTCTCTCTCTCGCTCCTCTTCTCCTTCTCTCTCTCTCTCTCTCTCTCTCTCACTCCGTCGCTCTCTCCTCTCTCTCCTCTCTCTCCTCTCGCCTTCTCCTCTCCTCTCTCTCCTCTCTCTCTCTCTCTATCTCTCTCTCTCCTCTCTCTCCTCTCCTACCCTCTCCCTCTCCCTCTCCCCTCTCCTACACACAACACACACACACACACACACAACACACACACACACACAGACCACACACACACACACGCACACACCTACATTCATACATATTCATATACAGACCCCATACGCGCAAGCAATCAAACAAAGAAACAAACACACATGCACATACAAAAGCAAGAACATCGAAGAGGCGTCCGAGCTCGCGAAAACCTAGGGGGGGGGGGGACGGTTACGTAGGAAGAGGGGAAGAGGCGAGGGGAGAAGAGGGGGGTAAGGGAAGGAAGGGGAAGTAGGGAGGGAAAAGACAAGGGAGGGGGAAATGAGAGGGAGGGGAAGGAAGAAGGAAAGGGGAGGGAAGGAGGCATGGGAAAAAGATGAGGAGAAGGGAGGGAGACGGGAGGGAAAGAGAAAGGAGGGGAGGAGAAGTGAGGAAAGAAGGAGGAAAGAGGTGGGAAGGAGGCAAGGGAAAAGAATGAGGAGGATAAAGGGAGAGAGGGGAAAAGAAATAATGAGGGGAAGTGAGTGGAAATGGAGATGGGGATATGAGAGGAGGGGAAGAAGTTAGGGAAAAGGGAGAAGGGGTGGAAGGGAGCGAGGGAAAAAGATTAAGGAAAAGAGAGGGGAAAAGAAAGAGTGGGAGAGGAGGAAGGTAAAAGGAGAAGGAGGAGAAGGGGATGGGAAGAAATGAGGAGAAAAACGAGAAATGAAGAGAGGAGGAGAAGGGGGAGATACGCCAAGTCTCTGAGTCGCCAAGATGTTGCTCCCTAAGGTGTCGTTGCTTCAGGGGGGTGAGGGGGTGAGGGTAGGATTGACACACTTATAGAGATCCTTGAGTCTCTTTCCTTCTCGTTCTCTCTTTCTGAGTGAGTGAATGAGTAAATTGATGAATGAGTGAGTGAATGAGTGAGTGAGTGATTAAATTGAATGAGTGAGTTGATTGAATTGAATGAGTGAATGAGTGAGTGATTGATTGAATGAGTGATGAGTGAATGATTGATTGATGAGTGATGAGTGAGTGAGTGATTGAATGAGTGAGTGAATTAAGTAAATGAATGAGTGATTCAGTGAGTGATTCAGTGAGTGATCCAGTGAGTCCTATGAATGAGTAAGTAAACAGAGTGAATTGGGTGAGTGAATTGAGTGAGTGAGTGAGTTTGTGTGTGTGTGTGTGTTGTGTGTGTGTGTGTGTATGTGACTGAGAGAGAGAGAGAGAAGAGAGAGAGAGAGAGAGAGAGAGAGAGAGAGAGAGAGAGAGAGAGAGAGAGAGAGAGAGAGAGAGAGAGAGAGAGAAGAGAGAGAAGAGACAGAGAAAGAAAATGAGAAGGCCAGAGGAAAGATAGGAGGAGGAGGAGGAGAAAGGAGAGACGGAGAAGAGAAGAGAGAAAGAAAACGAAAAAGAATAAAGAAAAAAAGAAATGAAAAGGAGAAAGGTGAAGGAAGAGGAGGAAAGAAGAAGAGGAACAGGGCGAGAGAGAGAGGTAGAAAGAGAGGAAAGCATGCAAGAAAGGAAAGAGAAGTAGTGACAGACAAACATGAAGATAAGAGGAAAACGCAGGAACACAGAAAAAGAAAAATAAACAGAAAAAAACATTAGGACACGGATAAAGAAAAAATGGAGCTAAACGAACAAGGAAAGACAAGCAAAGAGAATCTATAAAGTAAAGAAACAGCAAGAAGGCAATAAAGAAGAGGGCGGGAAGAGAGACAGACAGAAAAAAAGCTAATCCTTACCACATAAAAAAAGACCCTATCCCCCCCCCCCACTTCCCCTTCCCTGTCCCCACCCCCCCCTGCCACAAGCCCCGTGCACGAGATCCTGACACACCATGAGGATCGTGTCATGGCAGTAAGGAAGGCGATCCAATCCCACAAGGGAGTCTTAGAGGAGGATTCAACTCTCTTTCCTCGATGCTTGTTTGTCTTTGGTCTCGTAAGGAGAGGATCGAGAGAGGTCAGTGTCTAGTGTTTATCGTCGCGTCTATGCTTATTTATGTTTATTGTTTGTGTGATGTAAATAATTTATTGATTCCGTTTTCAGTTTGATAAAGATATATAAATAGATAAATAAGAAAGAAAGAAAAAGGTGCAAAGGTGGTGCGCGAGAGTTGCCAGTTTCGA
This sequence comes from Penaeus vannamei, assembly GCF_003789085.1. Taxonomy (NCBI): domain Eukaryota; kingdom Metazoa; phylum Arthropoda; class Malacostraca; order Decapoda; family Penaeidae; genus Penaeus; species Penaeus vannamei. Next base: position 692,955 of record NW_020869832.1, on the reverse strand, counting down.
ATTTCAAATCCGTGCATTGTGAAAGGGAGTAACTTGACCTTCATTTAAATATTATGAAAGTTTGATACGATATATAAAAGGAAGAAAAACAAAAACAAATAAAAAACAAACAAGATGAAAAAGGGAATAGAAGAGGAAGTGAAGAATATAATGGAAGATGAATATAGACGAATATGGAGATGACGTAGAGGAGAAGAAACAGAAATGAAAGAGAACGAAAATAAAGACAGATGTAAGGAAACACAACACAAGAAACGGATGTCAAGAGAAGCGAAAAGTGGAGATAGCAATGGGAGAATAAAGATTAGACAGACAGAAGATAAGACAAGAAAAAATAGGAAAAAAATATATCACAAGAAAAATATACAAAATAAAGGAACAATAATAATAATGATAGAAAAAGGTCCACGAACAAAGAATACCAATGATCTTAAAAATAATAAATGATTAAGAAAAATAATATGCTAAAAAAATGAAAAAGTAAAACCGCGTGTGTGTGATGAGAGAGGAGAGAGAGGAGAGAGAGGAGAGAGAGAGAGAGAAGAGAGAGAGAGAGAGAGAGAGAGAGAGAGAGAGAGAGAGAGAGAGAGAGAGAAGAAGGAGAAAGAGAAGAGAGAGAAAGAGAGAGAAGAGAGAGAAGAAAAATGAGAAGGCAGAGGAAAGGTAGGAGAAGGAAGAGGAGGAAAGGAAGGAGATAGTTTAACGAAAAAAAAAAACAAAAAAATAAAGTCTATAACAGCGACAGCACAACCGTTCCACCTGAGCTGTTGACACAAAAGGGTCATCCTAAATATGACAATGTTATTAACTTCAAGTGCTCTGCTCCAGAATAGTGTTTACTTTAGCAGAATGAGCTTGTCCCTATCGTGTCGTCGTTGTTTTGAAAATTGTTGTTTTGGCAGATAAACGGGAATAAACTTTTGCGAGAAAAATAAGGATGGTCGCAGAAAATGGATAATTGGCTTGTTTGATAATTTAGGGAAGTATCTGTTGGGGAGTTAGGGAGCGTATATATATATGCATATATATATAATATATATATATATATATATATATATATATATATTATATATATATATATATATATATATATTAATATTCATTTTTTAAAAAATCTTTTTTTTCTTTTGTTTTTCTTTTTTTTTTTTTTTTTTCTCTCTTTTTTTCTTCTTCTGTTTTTTTTTCTTCTTTTTTTTTTCTCCTTCTTTTCTTTTTTCTTGTTTTTCATTTTTTTCGTTTTTTTCCTTTTGGGGGTTTTCATTCGGTTTTGTTGCAAAAACCGTTTGGGTGCAACTTTTTTTTAATTATTATCATTCTTTTGACCTGAGATAGATACGATCGAAATTATAATTAATTTTTTTTTTTTTTACGATCGTGGACGAAAATTCCTTAATCCATTTCCTCCTGATTTGATTACAAATACAGTATAAAAGGAAATTGTTGTATTCGACATTCTTTATTAGTCGTCATCACCACCAGCATTATATAATAATAATTATTATTATTATCACTATTACATCATCATTATAGTCAATCATTATCACCACCACCCACCACCATCCTCATCACACTCATCATCAATCATCACCAATCATCATCCATCATCATCACCACCATCATCACCATCACCACCATCCTGAGCAATACCATCCAAGCAACCCCAAAATTCAACACCAGCAACAAAAAAGAAAAGAAATCTAGCAGTGGGGGAAGGGGAAGAGGGGAGGAGGAGGAAGACAGAGATCAAGATCCCCCCCCCCCTCTCCCAGCGCCCCCATCCCCCTCCTCATCTCATATTTTAGCACCGGAGGGAACACGGCGACCGAGGTGACATGACCGAGCAGTGACGTTAAGTGAGAAATCAAAGAGCCACTTCATTGTGATCCTTCCAGATTTATGATCCGTCTGGGGAAGCTATCAGGGGTTTTTGTGAAGGGGAGGGGGGAGGGGTATGGTTAGATGGGTGGGTTGCGTTTTGTGTGGGTTGGGTGGGTGTGTGTGTGTGTTTGAGGGATGTGTGGTTTTGTGTGTGTGTGACAGAGAGAGATGAGTGTGTGTGTGTGATTTGAGGGATGTGTGGTGTGTTGTGCGTGCGTGTGTGTGTGTATGTTTTTACATCTCTTCGTCGCCTTTTCATTCATATTTTGGTTGCTGTGTGTTATCATCACATCCACTGTATTAGCATCACTTCATCATCAGAAAATTTATCATAATCGTTGCCATTTTTAAGTGTATTGTCAGTATTAGAGAAAGCTGTAGTAAAAGGAGTTACCATAGTCACACTACCTGTAACGCTGACATTATGATCATAACTTTTATTATCATCCAAATTGACCTTATCATTATTACTACTACCACTAACATCATCAGTATTTTCTACATGATCATGATTGGCTGACTGTTTACTCTTCCTCCGTCACTCCTAATACCAAATATCTTAATAATTACCACTGCTGCTGTTGCTCCTAAAAACACCACATCGTCATATCACACCCTCCATCGCCACGCTGCTGTCACCGCATATCTCCTGGCGTGGAACATGAACACTGCATAGTTCATCACAGGCATCAGTCACTCAGCCTCGTTCTTGCGCCTTCCTCGGGGATCCCGGGAAGGTTGTTTTAGTTCTGTATAATTGAGCTGCTGCAGATAAGATCGAAGATGGAGGGAAGATGGGAGAGGATTCGTTACTTCCATGCTGCTTGTCCTTTAATCTACTTACCTATATGTCTGTCTGGCTCTCTGTTTGTTTGTTTGTTTAATCTATATATCTGTTGTCTGTCTTATCTGTCTATATATCTGTCTGTCTGTCTATATCTGTTTGTCTATCTGTGTCTATCTGTCTAGTCTATCTATATCTATGTCTATCTAGGAATCTATGTCTATCTATATACATTTACATCAATTGGCTGTCTATCTATCTATTTGTCTGTCTTTCTATCTTTTTCCTGTCTATTTATCTATCTGTCTCCGACATGACCTCGGCGAACTCTGCATAGAGGGATTTCGTCTTAGGACCTTCTGCCTAAAGCTTATGATGAACCTAGTGGCGTGAGAGCAACTGGCGTCTGTTTCGAATGCTTTCCCAAGAGCCCCTACCTTTTCTCCACGTTGTTCTTGGGCAAACCACTTCCCCTCCCCCTTCCCATCTTCCCCCTTCCCCCTTCCCATCTCCCTTCCTCCCTCCCCTTCCCCTTCCCCTCTCTTCCCATCTCCTCCCCTTCGCCTCCTCCTTCCCCTTCCCTTCCCTTCCCATCTCCCTCCTCCTTCCCTTCCCCTCCCCCTTCCCATCTCCATTCCCCTTCCCCTCCCTCTCCCTTCCCTCCCTCCCTTCCTCCCCCTTCCCACCCTTTCCCTTCCCTTCCCCCCTTCCCCTTCCCTTCCCTTCCCTATTACCTCCTTCCCCCTTCCCTCTCCCTCTTAGTGACCCAGGCTTGTCAATATGGACAGAAAGGGCAGAAGGAGTGGATATTCGAAGGAAGGTTTTCTACCCAAGTGTCCAGAATCCTCGATCACTTCGTCCGTTCATTACGTTATCTGAGGTATTGGCACTTGGGCTGTTGCAACCCGTATGTCACCGCGGTTGTCACACACACACCTATAACACACACACGCACATGAATACTAAATACTAAATACATACACACATAAATACTAAACACACTTCTTTGTGTTTCATTGCACGAGCAACTTCAAACTGGCCTTTGGTGAATCTTCTACGTACCGGTGGGATTATAACTTTCAGAATTTCAAGGGTTTCTGGTGTAAGTTTGCATATTTACTAACAATGAGATTGCTAAAGGTATAATTGCAAGACTTCCTTCTTAGTACAGTTATTTTTTTCGTTTTCATTTAACAGGTGGTAGTGAAAAAAATCGTTTGCCGGTGATTAATATAACCAAATTTAGAAGATAACCCTTTCAAAACTCTAAGGTCAATAGCGATGTTGATCTGAATAAAATGAGGTGAAAAGGTTTGGGGATGAATGGACAGCAGCATTTTCTTTCTTTATCATTATTATCATTATTTCACATGAAGTCAGACTGAAGCCCTTGTTTTCGAATTTGTTTATTAATCATTTCTAAGCCTAAGATTCTTACGCATCGTCTTACCTCCTGTTGATAATTATGACAAAGACGATAGTCATGATACTAAGACTATGACTAGTTGTCCTTTCATTATCCTTTCCTACGTTGCGCAGTCTTTGGTCCGTCCGAATTCCCACTGCCAGAGAGCCAGTCACAAGCGGGGTAGATATGCATGTATTCCCTTCCTCCCTTCCATACCCCTTGCTTTATTACTACTTCCTTCCCCTGTCTTCCTTGCGTTATTTCTCATTTATATGTTCCATGCCTTTTATATTACCATTCACCCCTGGAATTTCTCTCCTTCGCTTCCTTCTTCCCTTGCTGCGGATGTCTTCATTTTCCTCTTCTTCTCCCTCTGTTCCTCTACGGTAGTTTGTGTATTGACTTTGTTTTTGTTTCTCCTTTTTAAAAGCCCGTTTTCCCTTTGCACGACAGGAAAGTAGCAACTTTTTGCCTTAGGTACGAACAACAGGAAAAAAAAGTTTGCCGGTATTCTTAGCGTCGAAAAAAGGAAAGAAAACGGAGGAAAAACAAGAGTAAACAAATTTTCTTTGAGGGGAAACAAAGGCACATCTATTTTGCAAGTCAAGGCCTGCAATAGAGTAACACACACGTCATCTATACAGGTAAATACAACAGGGCGAATATTTTCCTCTCATTAATGAGAAGCAAACATTAATTCCTCACTGTGATAGGAGGGAAACGTTGCAACATTCAATCAACAAAATCATTTTTGCTGCAATCTTTTGTTTGCAAAGTACTAATTGTTTTCATTTCTTTGGCTGCGTGCTGTTTGCCTCTCTGCGCGCCCGGATGTGTGGCTGATTGGCTGTGCGGGGGAGTGTGTGTGTGTGTGTGTTGTGTGTGTGTGTGTGTGTGTGTGTGTGTGTGTGTGTGTGTGTGTGTTATCTGCCCGTCTTGTCTCTGGGCGTTTTGTTATGTCCTTGCATTTGCAGGAAAATCCAAGAATTGCATATAGATGAACATGTGGTGCAACAGAAACATACACGCAGACAAACTAAGCAAAATAAGTAAATAAATAAATAAAAAAATGAATAAGAATTATGATAATAAAACATAATGATAATAAACAGGCACAGAACTAACAAGAACCAACCAGACACACGGAAAAATAATATGAATCTGAAATACAGCTGATATCCCATTTCATCCTGGTAACCCTTCCCTGTGCGCTTTCTCACAGCATCTCCCCTCTTCCCTTCCCTCCCCTCCCCTATTCCCTCTCCCTCCGCCTTCCTCACTCCTCCTTCTCCTTCCCCTTTCCTTTCCCTTCCCCTCTCCTTCTTACCCTCCTGCCCCCCCTTCCTCTCTCCCTCTTACCTTCTCCCTTCCTCCCACCCTTTCCCCTTACTCTTTCCTTCCCCTCCCCTCCTCTCCCTTTCCCCTCTCCCTCTCCTTCCCCTTCCCCTTTCATCCCTCCCCTTCCTCCTTTCCCCTCCCCTCCCCTCCCTTTCAGCCTCTCCTCTCCCTTCCCCTTCCCTTTTCATCCTCCCTTCCTCCTTTCCCTCCCCCTCCCCCTTCCCCTCCCCCCCTTTCCCTCTCCCTTTCCTTCCCCTCCCCTTTCCCCTTCATCCTTCCCCGTCCCCCTCTTCCATTGCCTCCTTTTACCCTTCCCCCCCTCCCTCCCTCCCCTCTCCCTTCCCCTCTCCTTCCCCTTTCCCTTCCCTTTCCCTTCCCTTTCCCTCCTCGCTCGCCTCCCTCACGCAGGCGACACAGACGACAGAGGGACTTTAATTACCTCTCCGTCCGCATATCTGGTCTTCTTCAGGTCCGGGACCGTCGCTCGCACTTTGCTCTGACCTCTTGGCTCCTCCTTTGTCTCTCGGTCAGCGCAGCAGCCCTCCCCGCTCTCAACACCTTCGCTCGATTCGTGCGTTGGGGTCTTTCTCTCTCTTCTCTCTCTCTCTCTCTCTCTCTTTCTCTTTCTCTTTCTTTCTCTTTCTCTCTCTCTCTCTCTCTCTGTCTCTCTCGTCTCTCTCTCTCTCTCTCTCTCTCTCTCTCTCTCTCTCTCCTCTCCCGCTCTCTCTCTCTCTCCTCTCTTTTGTTGTTGTTCTTTAGCTCCTCTTTGTTTTTCGTTTTCTTTTTTTCTGTGGCTTCTTTCTTTTTGTTTGTTTGGTTGTTTGTTCACATTTTGGTGCGTGTGGTATGTTTTTTTTACTCCTTTCTATTGTTGTTCTTATCCTTTTTCTCCTAAATTCCTCTTAATCCTTTTTCTTATACTTCTTCTTCTCCCCTACTTCCTTCTCCTTCTTCCTCTTCCTCCTCCCCCCTCCCCTTCCATTCCTCCTCCTCCTCCTCCTCCTCCCCCCTCCCTTCCATTCTTTCTATTCCTCCTCCTCCTCCTCCTCCCTCCTCCTTCCTCCCTTCCTCCCTCCTCCCCCTCCCATTCCTCCTCTCCTCCCTCCCATTCCTCCTCCTCCTCCCCCTCCCATTCCTCCTCCCACCTCCCTCTCTCCCTCCCTCCCCATTCTCCTCCTCCCTCCTCCCTCTTTCCCTCCTCTCACCTCCCATTCCTCTCCCCCCCCCTCCCTCCTCCCCTCCTCCTCCCCCGGCCGCGAGTGACGTGAACGGCCCCCTTGTGTCTCCCAGATCAGCCGGCCGTGGGAAACGCGTCCGTCAGGCAGCTGTCAGAGCTGTCATGCCCGCGCGACGTGCGCATGACAGCCCATGGCGCCCGTCCTGTTATCGGAGGGCGTTTCTGGGGCGTCCTGATCCCGCCGTTGAGTCGCCCGAGGGTCATCTCCCGGCGCAGGTGGGAGAGGCGCGGGGGGGGGGGGCGAGAGAGTCAATTATGACGCGATAGGATGGCGGGGCGTGCGTCTGACGGGTCGTTTTCGCCCGCGCTCGGGTCTGGGGTCGGGTGGGGTGGGTGGGGTGGGGGGAGGGGGAGGATGGGTGTAAGTGAGTGTGGGGTTTGGGTGTGGGGTTGGGTAAGGGTGGGTTTGGGTTGTGGGTGGGGAATAGGAAGAGGGGGAGGATGGGCGTAAGTGAGTGTAGGGTTGGGTAGTGGTGGGTTGTGGGTGGGAGGGTGGGGTTTAGGGGGATTATGGGTGTGTGTGCGTGGGTTAAGTAAGTGTGGGGGGTTGTGGGTGGGAGGGTAAGGGGTGGGGGTGGGGGGGACGGGTGTGTGCGTGGTAAGTCTGGGATGGGGAGGGGGTGTGTGTGGGTGGGGGGGGGATGTGTGTGTGTGTGTATGCATTGTGTGAATTATTTATGGGTGGTTGTACGTGTGTGTGTGTGTGTGTTTTCCCGAGTTAATTCTAAAACCCGACTGAGAGTTAACCCAGTTCTAATTCGACGGAGCTCTCCCTCCTCCTACTTCCCCTCCCCTTTCCATCTGTCATTTTACCCCCCATCTCCTTCCCCTTCCCCTCTCTAATCTTACACGCCTGATAGCCGCCCCCTTGCTAAAAGAAAAAAAAGCCCAGAGTTGTCTTAGTCAAAGGTCAAGCAAGCATAGGTTGAAATGCATTTTATCGAACGCTTTTTTCCCGAGAAGGTGGCGGAGGTATAGAGGGCGGGGAGGGGGTGGGGTATGGGGGTAATGTTAAATCACTGGTTGTTATTATTATCATCTTTGTTGTTTTTCTCAGTATTTTTTTTCATATTATATATGTTTATCATTTTTATTTTATTATTTTTTTCAATGGGTCAATGGTATTTCTTCTGTTTTTTTCTCTTCACTCTTTCTCTCATCTTTTCTCTCTCTNGATGTCTGTCTCTTACTCTTCGGTACACTTAGCTCTGTCTATAATACTTATTATTCCATCTCTCCATATATATATATAGTAATTCAATACCTCCTCATCTCTTTCCTCCTCTATAGTAGTACTTTATATAGTATAAAAATAAATATATAGCTATATACTATATATGCACGTATGTATACTCTCCCTCCAACCCACCCTCCTCCTCCTCCTCCCATCTGCCCTCCCAAGAAGCAAGCGGATCCCTCCCACTCCCACCCTCCTCCTCCTCCTCCTCCTCCTCCTCCTCTCCTCCTCCTCCTCGCTCCTCCTCCTCCTCCTCCCTCCCCTCCCCCTCCCTCTCTCTCCTCCCCTCCCTCTCCCTCCTCCTCCTTCTCCTCCTCCTCTCCTCCTCCCCTCCTCTCCTCCTCCTCCTCCCTCCTCTCCTCCCTCCTCCTCGCCCTCCTCCCTCCTCCTCACCTCCCCTCCTCCACCATTCCCACCCACCCCACCTCCACCTCCACCTCCACTCCTCACACCTCCTCCTCCTCCCTCCTCCTCCTCCTCCTCTCTCCTCCTCCCCTCCTCCTCCCTCAGACCTTGACTCCGCGTCCGGCAACTCACCGCACGGAAACAAGCTGATTCCGAATCTGTCGGAAACTTTGGATTTTCTTTGACGTCGCGCGCAGAGAATGAGTGTTCCTTGTCTTTTGTGATAACGTCACTCAGTCTAGAAAGGAAGGTAAAGGAGAAGGAGGAGAAGGAGGAGGAAGGGAAGGAGAAGGAGGAGAAGGAGGAGGAGGGAGGAGGCAAGGAGGAGGAGGAGGAAAGGAGGACGAGGACGAGGGAGAGAAGGAAATAAGGAGGAGGAGGAGGGAAAGAAAGGGAAGAGAAGGAGGAGAAGGAAAAAGAAGAAGACGGGAGGAGAGAAGAAAGGAGAATACGAAGAAGATGAAGAATATGATGAAGATGATGAAGGAGAAGAAGAGGAAGAAAGTGATGATGATGATGATGATGTGATGATGACGATGAAGATGATGATGACGAAGAAAAAAAAGAAAGAAAGAAGAAAGAGAAGACGAAAAGAGAACTAAGAAAAAAAACAAAACAGAAAGTACTTGCATGATCACCTTTAATTATTTAATGTCGGTAATCAGGAAAATGATGAGGCTGATATGGAACGCAAAATGGATAAAAATTCAGGAAGCAGGTTTTAATTATCTGTGTTTTTATGCATATTATATCGACTTTTTACTAAGAATTCCAATTATAGTAATGAATATACTTTTATCGGTCAATCGGCTAATAGTTCCCATTTTAATTAAGGATGGTTCGACCACTAGCATCATCTCCTCTTTATCTCCTCCTCCTCCTCTCCTTCTTCAGTTTCTCCTTCCTCCGCCGTCGTTAATTTTCTTTTCCTCTTCCTTTTCTTCGTTCTCCTCCTCCCTCCTTTCTTCCTACTCCCGTCCTCTTTCTTGTATTTTTAATACATCCTTTCTTTCCACCTCCTTCTCCTTCCACCTTTCTAATCTAACCCCTCCTTCCCTCCTTCCTATCCACCTCCTTATCTTCTTTTCCTTCCC
>NW_020869832.1:671074-678574 GCF_003789085.1 Penaeus vannamei | reverse complement strand
TCTACTTTTCAGATGTGAAAGACGAAATATCTATGAAACAGCTAGGGACGGCCACGTGACCTGTAATATGTTGGTGAAGGTGTGTCATGGCGTCTGTTTTGATGATTGTTCATTGAAGATATAACCATTAAAATCATTATTTTCTATCCTTTTTGAAAATTGAAAAGGCCAAAATGATCGATAATGTTCACAAAGTAAAAATAGAATCGGACGCCATGACACCTCCTCGAGTTGCTACTGATCTAGCCTTCCCCGGAATGTGTACGGTGTTGGTGAAATCGCCGAGACAGAAGGGAGATTCAGATTAGACGAATATTTTGCTTGCTTGAAGAAATATTTTGCTTGAAGAAATATTTTTCCAATCAGTACGCTGCTACGCCTTGGTCCTTCCCCCAAAACAATCCTACTCCTGCTGGATAACTTCCCAACACACTCCTCAAGGGCATTTATTAAGTGGTTCGATGACCAGAGCCACATGGAAGCAATTCCGAGGCCGAGCAAGGTACGTGGCTCAAACCCAACGAAAAAAAAAATGGGGCACATATTGTCAAGCGTCTGTGTTTGGGAAATGGCTAACGATTAAAAAAAAAAAAAAAAAAAAAAAAAAAAAAAAAAAAAAAAAAAAAAAAACAGGTAATAGATCATGCAAAGAGGGAATGGTAAGTGTTGCGGAGGAAATCGGGATCTCAGAAAAAAACACGTCACTTTTGTCCCAGAAATTAGACAAGGGTTTGAATTGCGATAGAATAATTAGCATCTTACAAAATAGTTGAATCATTGAAGCCTATGAAAAAAGAACGTATACAATGTGTGTTTGTGTGTGTGTGTGTGTGTGTGTGTGTGTGTGTGTGTATTTGATATATATGTTCGCTATTTGTCGACTACGTGCTATAATGTTTTGTGCGGAGTGTTTAAAATATGAAATAAGTCAGTAATTCTAAATAAAATTTTGAAATTCCTCAACACACTCGCACATACACAGCCATCTATGTATTTACAATCGTCATACAACGGTCTTGCTTTCAGTTATTTTTCTAAAATGATTATAGCATTGCATATTTCCCGTTTATTGAATCACTGTTTGGATATGACGAAAAGAAAACACGTAAGGTATATATTTTTTTAACCCAAAACCATATCAAGGTAATATATATAAAAGCTTTAATTTTGTGTCAAACACAAGTATGATAATTACATCTAAACTACCGTATTTGTAAACGGATGGGCATTGACAAACAGAATATAAAAGAATAAAAGTAGAGAGCGAGATGAACTACCCATTTCATCAAAACGAACATGATATTTATTATTTATTTTTACTATCATTATTTTATTTTATTTTTTACGTATCTTATTTATTCATTTATTTGTTTTTGAGATATATAATATACAGAACATATATTGGGAGCAAGTTATTCTAGGAACCACCTAACTAGTAGTTGCTCGAATTTTAACCAGCAAACGTGAATTTTCCATCTCAGCTGATCGAATGGGCATGCAGGTCCTCACAGAAACGCCAAGAATTATAGTATGATAATAGCGATAATTATGATCCCATTTTAGCACGAGAGAAAGGACATTCAGATTAACTAGAACGAATTATACATACTGTTTCATTACTCATCACTAAGTATCAACTTCACATTTCCATAGACATTACATACAAAAAAAGAAAAAACAAAATAAGAAAAAAACATACATATATAAGGTATATATGTATTCATTAGAATCCTACTGCAGTTTTGCTTTCAGACAGCATTCTATATGGAAAAATATGATGTGCTTACATGTTTTCTGTTTATTTAATCAGTGTTTGATGGCAAAAAGAAAGTCAATTTATTATTTCAATTGATCGTTACTGGATGGTGCATCTACCAGAAGCATTTACATAGGATCAGCGATTCTGCAAAAGAAAAGAAAGAAAAAGAAAAAAAAAATATATATACATATACATATATATATATATACATATATAATATATATATATATATACATATATATATATTATATATATATATATATATATATATATATATATATATAATATATATATATGTATATATATATATATATATATATATATATATATATATATATATATATATATATATATATATATATATATATATATATATATATATATATATATATATATATATATATAATATATATATATATATATATATATATATATATAATATATATATATATATATATATATATATATATATATATATATATATGTATATATAGCAAGTTCATATATATATATATATATATATATATATATATAGCATTATACATACATAGATGTTTAAGGAATGAAGAAATTTGCAGCTATTGTTGAAAATTGTCGTGTAAATTAGGTGGGAGAAATTTCCTAGAATTCTTTCGATAAAGAATTCTAGGAAATCGCTTTTGAAGAATATCCCACTACAAAGTCAACGATATCTAATGCTACATGTTTTGTTATTACTTATTTGAAGAAAACGAGAGATCAAGCGTCCAAAAATAGATACGAATACATTTATTGGTTATTTATATTCTACAAATCACACTCCTTGTTACAAAAAACCTTGGGCTTACGTCTTCATTCATGAAAATACAATGTTTACATGGAAAAGGTTGCCAGGTTTATGAAAATGGGACCCAGTATGTACAATGATATTTAACTATGACATAATGCATATTGACATTTACCTGTGTATTAATATTCTGTGCTTTCGCACTGTAAAATTAAGGTCAGAGGCAGGTCATTAAATTCCGTTCATGTCTACAATAGCTATATAGCAAGGTACTGCGTACTACATTTTTTCCCACGTAAAATATATCTTTATGGACCACAAGTCTCTTTTAATGATGAGAACAAATATATAGTAATAAAAAATTATTTTCTCATTACGATAAAATAATCTGAAAATCAAGAGCGGTGTAAATACACTTGTTTTACGGAAGTTAGCTAATTCCTTTCGTATCTAAGGACGTTCATTTCCGAAATGTGGTTGCCCTCGGTAAGTGCCAGGCAGATAAATTCCATCAAATGCATAATTACGTGTATGATGATTGATACGTAAGCAATATTTGGATGATGAAAGATATGGAATTTATATATATATATATATATATATATATATATATATATACTATATATATATATATATATATATATAATATATATATATATATATAATAGTATATATATATATATATATATATATATATATATATATATATATATATATATATATATATAATATATATATATATATATATATATATATATATACAAAAGGCATAATTTATTATCACCATCATCATCACATCGCTATTTTTTCTTATGATAATGATCATATCCGTAATAATGGATATGATACCAATAAGACAAAGAATGATTATACTTTTGATGATCATAAAAATCATCACCATCATCATCATAATAATAACAATGAATAAAATGATACTACAAATAGTAGTAATGATACTAAAAGTGTTGATAATAACAGCAGTAACAACAATAACATGCAACAAAAAGCTATTTTTTACTGATTGGAAACTTTCGCAATGAGATGCCCTCGTTGAGGTTCACGTTTGGCATTTTTTTTCGCAATATTTGGTGATTCTTTGGGTTACATGAGTGATACTATTTTTTTTTTTTTTGCCATGGATTCATTCTCCGATTCATCAGTTATATTATTATTATTATTATTATTATTAATTATTATTATTATTATTATTATTATATACTATTATAATTGTTGTTGTTATTATTATTATTATTATTATTATTATTATTATTATTATTATTATTATCATTACATACTATTATTATTGCTGTTATTATTTTTATTATTATTATTATTATTATTGTTATTATTATTATTATTATTATTATCACTATTATTATTGTTATTATTATTATTATTATTATTATTATTATTATTATTATTATTATCATTATTATCATTAACGTAATATTATTGTTGTTATCATCATTAATATTATTTGCCTTTATCACTGTTATTATTTTTTATCTTCATCATTATCATCATCTTTTCATCCTTTTTATTCGAAGGCGAATTTTAACAGAATTTTTCTTTCTTTTGGAGGAGAGAGAGAGAGAGAAGAGAGAGAGAGAGAGAGAGAGAGAGAGAGAGAGAGAGAGAGAGAGAGAGGAGAGAGAGAGAGAGAGAGAGAGAGACTGACTTTTTGTCTCAAGTTTATTGAGACAAAAGGTTACATCTCAAAAGGATGTGGTAACGTAGGTTAGAGAGAGAGAGAGAGAGAGAGAGAGAGAGAGAGAGAGAGAGAGAGAGAGAGAGAGAGAGAGAATGGTCGTTGTGCATTGGTAGCCTCTGTAGGGTGTGAATTTCAACGATTTTGGCATCTCTCTCTCTCTCTCTCTCTCTCTCTCTCTCTCTCTCTCTCTCTCTCTCTCTCTCTCTCTCTCTCTCTCTCTCTCTCTCTCTCTCTCTCTCTCTCTCTCTCTCTCTCTCTCTCTCTCTCCGTCGAAGAAGATGAATTCCTCATTTTTGCATATTTGTCGCTGAAAGTCTCCGCCCAATATTTACGAGCATTTATCTCCCGCTTCTATTTTTTCGCCTTTGTGTCTTTCCCCCCTTTTCGTTATCGTCGCTCTCCTCTCTTCCCTCTTTCTCCCTTAATTCACTTCTTTCGATTCGGTGAATTATGTCCTTTTATCCGGGATTAATTATACGTTCTTTTCACATTACCCAGAATCCCCCTGTCCGCGCTGTCAGCCAATCAGATTTAAGATTTTGAAATTCGCTCTTTTCCCATTGGTCGAAAGCGCTTTATTGGCTCTCCCTCTTTTTAACGGTCGTCTCCTCGTGTCTTCTGCATCTATTATTATAATGGAACGTTATTATTCTTTTTCGCTGTCTTGTTCTTCATTTGTTTTTTTGTTTTTGTTTTTGTTTCTTGGGTGAAATATGTTGTCTCGGATTTCCAGTGTTTTTGTTTTTTATTTTGGGTGAATGATGGCCGTTAGAAGGAACTGGAGATGTTTTTTTGAAAAGAGCAAGTTTTGTTTTGTTGTATTTCTTCTCCTTTTCCCTCTTTTTCTTCTCCTTAATCTTTTTCTTTTCTTTTCCTTTTTCTTCGTCCTTATTACCATTATTTCTCCTTTTTAATTATTTTCTCCTTCTTATTTCTTTTCTTTTTTTCTACTTTTCATTTTTCTTTCTCCTCCTTCCTCTCCTTCGTCGTTTCCTTCTTCTTCTTCTTCTTTTTCCTCTTTTCAGTCATCTGGCAACACTTTTTTTTTTTTTTTTTTTTTTTTTTGTTAATTACCACGCTTGAAATATTTCCCTAAAATCAATTCATAATTCCTTTCTCCTGCTTTCCTTTTCACTTCTCCCACCTATCACCCCCTTCGCCCCCCCCCTTCAGCTCTCCTTCCCCGCTCCCTATCCCTCATTCTTCTTCCTTCCTCTTGTTTTCTTTCTATCCCTCCCTTTCTACTATTCTCTTGCTATTCCTTCGTTTCCCTTTTCTTCCTCGCTAACTTTATTCTCCAGCCCTCCTCCTCCTCCTACATTTATTCTCTCCTTACTCTCTCCACCTTCCCCTCCACCCTCCTGCTGTTGATTCTCTCCTTTCCTTTCTCCCTCCTCTTCTCCTTCCTACTACTCTATTATTCCCATCCCTTCCGCTTCCTCCTTCTTCCCCGCTCCACTTTATCCACCCCCCCTCCCACCCTCGTCCGCCTCCCCCTCCTCCTCCTCCTCCTTCCTCCTCCTCCTCCTCCTCCTCCTCCTCCTCCTCCTCCTCGCTCCTCCTCGCTCCCCCCTCCCCCTCCTCCTCTCCTCCTCCTCCTTCCTCCCCCTCCCTCCTCCTCCTCCTCTCCTCCTCCACCTCCTACCCCTCCTCCCTCTCCTCCTCCTCCCCTCCTCCCCTCCTCCTCCTCCTCCTCCTCCTCCTCTCTCCCCCCCCACCATGTGAACAATCGTATCGCGAGGACAGACTGGCGTCGCGTGCCCACTCAACCTTGGTCTCCCACTCATCGTGCCATTTCGACCTCTTCCTAATCCCCAGTCTCCTCTTCCTCCCCTTCCTTCTCCTTTTTTTCTTTCTTTTTCTTCTTCGCCCTTTTTTTCTGTTTTTTTCTCTTCTCCTCTTCGATTTCCTTTTCTTCCTTCCTTTCTGTTTTTTTCTTTCTTCTTCTCGACTCTTTAACTCTTCCTTTCTGTCTTTCTTCTTCTTCTCCTTCTCTTCCTCCCCTTCCTTCCTTCCTTTCTGTCTTTCTTCTGTCTTTCTCCTCTTCCATTTCTTCTCTTCTCTACTGAACTATTCTCCTTCCTCCCTCCTTCTCCTCCTCCTGCTTGCTTCTTCATCTATCCTTTCCTTGCTCTCTGCTTCTTCTTCTTCTCCGTCTCCTCTTTCTTCTTTCCTTCTTTTTTCTTTAGCTTCCATTCCTCCCCTTCTCTTCTTTCAGTCTTCTGTTCCTTTTTCTTCTTTTTCTTTCTGCTCTCGTACTTCTTCTTTGCTCTTTCTTCTTCTATGTCTTCTTCATTATCATCATCATCATTATCTTACCTCCTTCTTCATCTTTTTTTTATTCATCTTTATTTATCCGCTCATCTTTAAACTTCGTCATCTGGCCTTTGTCTTTCTTTTTCTTCTTGCTTCGTAGGTCTTCCTATTTTTCTCTTTTTCTTTCTCTCTTTCTTCTTCTTATGGCCCGCTCTAAATCTTCTTTTTTCCATTTTCTTACTTGGTCAATCCCGTTTTTTCCTCTTCATTCTTCTTTCTTTCTTTCCACTTTTTTATGCATATATAATTATTATAATTATTATTATTTATTATTATTATTTCAATCATTAATAATTATTATATTATTATTATTATTATTATTATCATTATATATAATCATATATTATTATATTATTATTATTAATATTATTATCCAAATTATTATTATTATATTATTACTAATTTATTATTATCATCATTAATTAATTATTATATCAATTGTTATATATATTATTATTATTATTAATTAATCATTAATTATTATTATTATCAATTATTATTGTTATTTAATTATTATATTAATTTTAATTATTATTATTATTTAATTATCATTTATTATTGTTATATTATTATTAAATTATTATTATTTATTATTATTATTATCATTAATTATTTTATTCGGTATCTTTCTTACCGTCTTTGCACATCTTTCCTCTTCTCCTTCTCCTCCTCTTCCTCCTTCGTCTTTATCATACTCGTTTTTACACTTACGTATCTCATTTTTTTCTGTTCTTTCTTTTTCTTCTTTTTTCTTTTCTTTTTCTTATCTTATCCTCTTTCTTATTTGTCTTTTCATTTATTGCTGGTTTCATTATCTTTTTACTAGCGTGTTGGCTAACTTATTACTTGTTGTTTTTCATTTTATTTTTTTTCTTCCATTTTCTANTCTTCGTTCATTATCCTTCATCATCAATATCTTACCTCCTCTTCACCTTTTTATCCTCGTTT
>NW_020869832.1:661074-666074 GCF_003789085.1 Penaeus vannamei | reverse complement strand
CCATCACCACCACCACCATCACATCATCATCATCATCATCATCATCATCATCACCACCACCACCACCACCACCACCATCATCATCATCATCATCATCATCATCATCATCATCATCATCATCATCATCATCATCATCATCATTCAACCACCACCACCACCATCATCATTCATCATCATCATCATCACCCTCACTTTCACCATCATCATTATCATCAATAATCATTAGTATCACGATCATCATTATCACTAATATCATGATCTACATCATTATTGGCATCACCCTTTGGCAGCTTAAGTAATAAATGGTAATATTAACAACTCCCTTCCCCCTAAATAGATAATCGATAAATCGAAAATAAAAGATAAATTATATTGTTATTATTATTATTATTATTATTATTATTAATTATTATTATTATTATTATATTATTATTATTATTATTATTATTATTATTATTATTATCATATCATTATTATTATTATTATTATTATTATTATTATTATTATTTATTATTATTATTATATTATTATTATTATTATTATTATTTATCATTATCATTATTATTATTATTATATTATTATTATTATATATTATTATTATTATTATTATTATTATTATTATTATTATTATCATTCATTATTATTATCATTATTAAATTAAATTCAAGATTCTACAAACATATACAATCCACTAAAAGAAATACTTACATGGAGACTGCAGTGGGATCTGTCGCCCGCCCTACTTCCGGTTCGAGAAAGATAGTTTAGTTTATTGCATTTTAGTGTATTAAGAAAAAAAAAGAAAAATGGTGGTGATCGTCGTAAGATTAATGAAAGATTTTTGGCTGTTGTCAGTGAATGTGGTCATAGGGTGTTGTTAGTTGGTGTTGCTACTTGATGTTGTCAGTGGGTGCTGTAAGTGGGTTTTGTCGATGGGTATTTCCAGTGATTGTTGTTAGTAGTTGTTGTCAAGAGAGTTGTCAGTGGTTGTTGTCAGTGAGTGTTGTCAATGCATGTTGCCAGTGTGTGTTGTCAATGCATGTTGTCATTGCATGTTGTCAGTGTGTGTTCGTAGTAAGTGTTGTCAGTGGGTGGTGTCAGTGAGTGTAGTCAGTAAAGTATTTGTCAGTAAGTGTGTCAGTGGATGGTGTCAGTGAGTGTAGTCAGTAAGCGTGTCAGTGGTGTTTGTCAGCTGTGGTTAATGGGAAACAGAGAGACAATTCTGTGGCTAAGAAATAATGCAAAACGACTGAAGCTCAGCCTATAAAAAATGAAATATCATCCATAAAAAATCATATTACTATTGATGTAACGATGATTATTATAAAATGACAACAGATGCAATAAACCGCTATTATAATTGCCTATTTGTTA
The DNA here is from genome assembly GCF_003789085.1 of Penaeus vannamei. Lineage (NCBI taxonomy): Eukaryota > Metazoa > Arthropoda > Malacostraca > Decapoda > Penaeidae > Penaeus > Penaeus vannamei. The sequence goes on along the minus strand of NW_020869832.1, from coordinate 664,700 downwards.
TTTGTTATTTGTATTTTTTTTTTTTAGCCTCTGGATTGTGTCTGCTTCCTGCCCCTGTTTTTTTCTCTTATTTTATTTTTATCATTTATCCTTTTTCTTTCTCTTCTCTCTCTCTCTCTCTCTCTCTCTCTCTCTCTCTCTCTCTCTCTCTCTCTCTCTCTCTCTCTCTCTCTCTCTCTCTCTCTCTCTCTCTCTCTCTCTCTCTCTCTCTCTCTCTCTCTCTCTGTCTCTCTCTCTACTTCTACTTTTTTTTTTTTTTTTTTTTTTTTTTTTTTTTTTACTTCGTCGTCTGTAACTAATTACAAAGCTTTAGGCCTCATTGTATTTTAGTTCGGAATAGATTATCTTCAAAAGACCAGCATCCACATGAAGCAAATGTACATCATAATTAACTCTTAATTAAAAGTCGAGCCGCATACAAAAAGATGGGGGAGGGGGAGGGGGATAAAGGAGGAGGAGGGGGAGGGATAAAGGAGGGGGGGAGGGGGGAGGGGAGGGTCCGGTGAAATGTCAAACCAAAATTTGGAAAAAGAGGGAGAGGGGGGGGGGGAAAGGGGGAAAGGGAGAGGGAGGGGAGAGAGAGAGGAAGGGGGAGGTGGGGGGGAGGGAGGGAAAGAGGGAGGAGAGGGGAGGGCAGGAACGGAAAGAGAAAGAGGGTGAAGGAGGGAGGGAGGAAAGAAGGAGAGTGGGAGAAAGAAGGAAGAGTGAGGGGGAGGAGGGAGGGAGAGGAAGAGAGGGAAATAGGAAAGTGGGAGGGAGGGAAGGGGAAGAAAGAGGAAGGAAGGAAAGAGAAAGAGAAAAATGGACGAAGCGAAAAAACCAGACAAACAAATCATACAAGAACAAGAGACAAAGAATCGATGAATATCCTAATACAAAATCATCCATCCCCCCTCCACCTCTCCACCCCCCTCAGACCCTCTCCGCCTACCCCTATCCACCACCACACCACCGCGCCACCCACCACCACCACCACCACCACCCCCCAAAAAAAAAATATATTGACAGCTCCTCTACCACCTGCCACCACAAAAAAAAAAATGACAGCTCCTTCACCACTCTCACCACAACAGCCCCTCCACCATCCCCACCAAAATAAATAAATAAATAAATAAAAAGATAAATTGACAGCTCCTCCACCACCCCCACACACACATAAAAAAAAATTGACAGCCTCCACCACCCCCACCACACACACACACACAAAAAAAACTTACAGCTCCTCCACCACCCCCACCACACATAAAAAAATGACAGCCTCTCCCCACCACACACGCACACACACACCAAAAACTGACAGCTCCTCCACCACCCACCACACACATAAAAAATGACAGCATCTCCACCACCCCCCCCACGCACACACCACACACAAAAAAAAACTGACAGCTCCTCCACCCCCACCACCACATAAAAAAAAATGACAGCCCACCACCACCCCCACCACACACATAAAAAAAATGACAGCCCCCCCCACCACACACATAAAAAAAATTGACAAACTCCACCACCCCACACACATAAAAAAAATGACACCCCCCTCACCACCCCACTACACACAATAAAAAAATGACAGCCTCTCCACCACCCCCACCACAACAGCCACACACACACAAACAAACTGACAGCTCCTCCACCAAGACAGCCGGAAGCCAAGCGTGAGACGCCTGGGCACGTGTCTAGCGGTCCTCCAGGAAAAGGGGAGTTTGGGGAGGAGAAAAAAAGAGAAAAAAACTTGTCTAAATTGATTCTGCAGGTATAATTATCGACTCCCCTTCCCCTCCCTCCCCACCGCCCTTTCTTTTCACCTCCCCTTTCCTTCGTTTCTCCCTCCTGCCTCTCTTTCTCACTTATCCCTTCCTTCCCCCTCCTCCTAATTCTCCCCCTCTCCCCATCCTACCCATCCCCTTCTTCTTATCTTCCCTCCTTCCCCTCCCTAATCCTCCCCTCCTTCCCTTTCCTCCTTATCCCCACCTCCTTCCCCAACCGTCCTTCCCCACCAAGTTCATCGTAGAGGGGGAAGTGTAAGTGAGTGAGCGAGGTGGGAGGTGGGGGGTGGGGGGGGGGGGTCGACCGCGATGTGTTGTTAATGGCAAATGTTTTTGCCGGTAATTACCCATTAATCCAGGGGCATTTTTTTTTTTTCTTTTTTTTTTTTTTTTTAGACAGCGAGCAGATGCGGTTGGGTGTGTGTTCGTGAAAATAAGGGGGGGGGAGAGTGGAGAGGGGGGGAAAGGGGGGTGGGAGGGGAAAGGTGGGGAAAAGGGGAGGAGGGAGGGAGAGGGGGTTGATCAGGACAAGGGGGTGGGAAAAGAGGGGGGGGAGCGGGAGGGGGAAAGGGGGAGGGAGGGAGGGGGAGGTTGTTCAGGACAAGGGGGGGGAAAGAGGGGAGAGGGAGAGTTGTGGGGTGGGGGGAGTGGAGTAGGAGAGGGAAGGGGAGGATGATAGGGGGAAAGGGAAAAGTAGGGGAGGGAGGATGACATGATTAGAAGGACGGTAAGGGTGGAAAAATATGGAGAGAGGGAGGGAAAGGGGAAGGGGGGTGAGGCTTGGCGTACCTAGGGGGAGGGCATGACGTACCTAGGGGGAGGGGCTTGGCGTACATAGGGGGGGAGGGGAAGGGGGGGAGCGGAAGCAGACAATAGGGCGCCTGCTGTTTGCGTCATCGACTATTGTTTGTATGGGAAGCGCTGCAGCCCAGTGGCGTTTCCTTAATTTCGTCGGGATCGGGATCTCCGCCTCCTCCTCTGTTTCTCTTTTTCTCTTTCTCTTCTTTCGCCATTCCTTCTCTTCTCTTTTTTCTCTTTCTCTTCTTTCGTTATTCCTTTCCTTCTCTCTTTTTTCTCTCTCTTTCGCCTCTCCTTTCCCTTCCCTTCTTTTCTTTCTCCTGCCCTTCCTTCTCTTTTTCTTTCGCCTCTCCTTCCTTTCTCTTCTTCTTCTCTCATTTATGTGTGTGTATGTGTATAGGGTTGATACATGAAAGAACAGACAGAAGACCAGACAGACAGACAGACAGACAGACAGACAGACAGACAGACAGACAGACAGACAGACAGACAGAGGCAGACTGATATATTATTTGATTGATAAGACAAATAAATGACAAGGAAGTCATATGGTGACAGAGAAAGGGTGGGATAAAAGAGTAATAAATAAAGAAGATAGTAATTACATTGCTTAACAGATACGTGCACGTGTGTCTGTGTGTATGCATGAATGAGTATGTGTGCTTGTATACACATGTGCTTGTGTGTTTTGTTGCATGAACACACAACGATATATTTTACACGGGTTTTAGATGATCGAAAAATAAACTTCATTTGATGTGATAATTGTATCTCTGGAAGTAATCTAAAAGAGAGATAGAGAGAGAGAGAGACAAAGACAAAGAGAAAGACAGAGAGAGAGGGGGGAGGGAGGAGAGAGAGAGTGAGAGAGAGAGAAGAGATAGATAGATAGAGAGAGAGAAGAGAGAAGAGAGAGAGAGAGAGAGAGAGAGAGAGAGAGAGAGAGAGAGAGAGAAGAGAGAGAGAGAGAGAGAGAGAGAGAGAGAGAGAGAGAGAGAGAGAGAGAGAGGGAGAGAGAGAGAAGAGAGAGAAAGAAAAAGATACAGGCAGAGAAGAGAG
>NW_020869832.1:641074-648574 GCF_003789085.1 Penaeus vannamei | reverse complement strand
TCTCTCGTCCTTTACTCTTCGGTTCCTTTGCTTGCCTCATGGTTACATTATTCGGTTTGGATCTTTTTTGGTTTGTCGGTTTTAGTCTCGGGTTTCAGTGTCTGTCTGTCTGTCTTTGCCTGTTAATGCCTCTTTTCTCTCTCTTTTCTTTTCCTCTCTCTCTCCTCTCTCTCTCTCTCTCTCTCTCTAATCCTCTCTCTTCTCTCATCTCTCTTCTCTCTCTCTCCTCTCTCCTCATCTCTCTCTCTCTATCATCTATTGGCTCAACAATTATTCCAGGAAAAAAAGTTTTTCAGTGCTCTTTCGGACAACGTTTACCCTTCTAACCATGTTAGAAACTGGAAAAATCAGGTGGACAAATGATGGCCACAGTGACTTGTAAGTGTACCACAATGGGTAATATTCTCAAGAATTACTAAACATTGTCATTTTGTAAATCGATGAATATATGTGTTTTTTTTTTCAGTTATTACATAATACCAACAAGCGGAGCACTAAGGTGCCGCCCTTCAGCATGTTAACTTAATTGTTTTGACTCTTGGCCCTTAAGCCAGAATAAGTTCAGCAGATTGGGTATATGCTCGGCCATCCTTTCCCTGGCTTTTACAGGAGCATGTTAACTGCTCCTGTAAATAAGATATTTTCAAATCAATCAATCTCTCTCTCCTTCCCTCCCTCCCTCCCTCTCTCTCTCGATTCTCTCTCTCTCTCGCTCTTCTCTCTCTCTCTCCTCTCTCTCTCTCTCTCCTCTCTCTCTCTCCCTTTCCTCCCTCTCACCTTCCCTCTCTCCTTCCCTCTCTTCCTCCCCCTTTCTCTCTCTTTCTCTTCACTCTTTTCCCTCTTTCCTCTCCATCTTCCCTCTTTCACCCTGATCATTTCCCTCCGATTCCGTTCCCGAATGCCAGGAATCAATACAACCCCGGCATAAATACAATACATAAACAGCGGTTGTGGTTGTGAAGGTCACGCCCATCACGCCCACAGGCCCTAAGGTCAGGCTGGGGAACGTGGCGCGGCGACCTCAGGCTGCTCCGGAAGGTATTCCATTCCGGACGCAAACGACAGCAAGGGCTGTGAGGGCTGAGGGTGGGGCTGAGGGGCGGGCTGAGGGCGGGGCTGAGGGGCGGGCTGAGGGCGGGGCTGAGGGGGCTGAAGGCTGGGGCCGGGAGTAAAAGGAAACTCCTGCGAGGTAGTAGAATTGTGGTATATGTGTGTGTGGTGTGTGTGTTGTGTGTGTGTGTGTGTGTGTGTGTGTGTGTGATGGAAACTTGATGTGAAATTAATTGGTGTGTGCTGTGTGTGTGTCGTTTGATGTGTGTTGGTGTGTGTGTGTTGTGTGTGTGTGTGTATGTGTGTGTGTGTGTGTTTGTGAGTGCCGTAGTGTTGTGGATCTGCGTGTCGTGTGTGTATATGTGTGTGTGTTGTCTGTTGTGTTGTGTGTGCTCACTACGCGCATATACGTACGTGTAAGTAAAATATGTAATACGTACGTCCACGACAGAGGGCCGACGGAGACGACAAGACGCAGGCCGATGAAATCGACGACAGGAAAGTGAAGCCATTTCTCGATTTTTCGCGAAAGAGAGAGGGAAAGCGAAAGAGGGATGGAGGAGGGAGGGAGAAAGAATTGAAGGGAATGCAATGGCGATGAGGGGAGAAGAGAGGAGAGGGAGAAAGGGGAATGGGAGAAGGAGGAGAAAGAAGGAATGGCGATGACGGGAAAGAGAAAGAAAGTGAAAAGGGAGAACGGAGAATGAAGGAAAAAGAAGATAGAGAGAGAAGAAAAGAAATAAATGTCGCTGAGGGGAAGCAGAATCGAGAAAAGGAAATGGGAGAGAGAAGAAAGAACTAACAGAAAGACCGGAAGAAACGAGAGAAGAACGTCAAAGCAACACCAAGCTCCCAAACGCGCTCTTGCGATTGAACTTTATTTAATGTTTTGTTTCTCATCAGGGAAGAAAGAGAAAAAACAGCAGAAAATGAAAGGGAAGAGAGGAAACAGACGGGGATTGGCAATTGACAAAGAATGAAACAGAAAAACAACAGTCTCAAACAATGTTAGTTGATGTAATCGAAGTTAGAGAGAGGAAAAAATAAAAACAATACGAAAAGAAACTGAAAAATGCTACATAGAAAAAACAAAACAATGAACAGACGAAGGAGGAATTAATAGATAAACTGGATAAACCTCATTTAAAAAAAGTACACAGTCTTTTTCTCTGCTCACACACAACACACACACACACACACACACACACACACACACACCCACACACACACACACACACACACACACACACACACACACACACACACACACACACACACACACACACACACAACCACACACACACACACAAACACAAACATACATAAACACAAACACACAAACACAAACATACAAACAGAACATAACACAAACACACAAACAAACACACACACACAAACAAACAAACAGAAACTATAAACACAAACACACAGACAAACGGACATGAAACAAACAAACAAACTAAACACACAAACACAACAGACAGACCGAGCACTCCCCTACTCCGCCTGGGCCAGCTCCTCCTTCCTCCGCCGCCAAAGTAGACTGTTTGTTTAATCAACTTGATGCAGGATGATCACGTGATGTCTTTACGCGACTTTGGCCTCCTGTGTTCTCGCTCTTGTCATGCGTGGGGGGGGGAGAAGGGAGGTGGAGGGGGAGAGGGAAGGAAGGGAGGAGGGAGAGGAGGAGGATGGGAGGAGAGAGGAGGGAGAGAGGTGAGGGAGGAATGGGGGAGAGGAGGGGGAGAAGAGGGAAAGAGAGGAGGAGGAGAGAGAAGGGAGGAGGAGAGAGAGTGGAGAGAGAGTAAGAGGGAGGAAGGAGGAGGGAGGAGGAAGCGAAGGGAGGAAGAGGGGAGGAGAGAAGGGGTGAGGTGAGAGAGAGAAAGAGGAGGAGGGAGAGAGGGAGAATAAGGGAGAGCGAAAGAATGAAGAAAGTAGGAAAGAAAAAATGAAGGGAGAACGGAAGAAAAAAGGGAGGAGGAAACGAGAGCGAAAGGAAGGAAGGACAAACACGGCGATGAGGGGAAAGAGGAAGAGGGAGAGAAGGAGAGCGAAAGAATAAGGGGAAGGAGAAAAGGAGAGCGAAGGGAAGAAGGGGTTGAGGGGAACGAATAAAGGAAGGAAGAAACACGAAGAGAGATGGCGAAAGGAAAGAAGGGAAATCAACGATTATAAGGGGAAAGAGGAAGAGGAGAACAAAAGAAAAGGAAATGTATGATAATTAGGCGAAAGAGAAGGAGTGAATAAGGCAGAATGAAAAAAATGAAGGAAAAAATGAAGAGAAGAAGATTCAGAATCAATAAGGTCGAAAAGAGGAAAGGAGAGAGCGGAGAGCGAAAAAATAAAGATAAATGAATGAAAAGGAAATGAAAGAGTAAGAAGGAAAGTGAGAGGGAGAAAGGAGAAAGAGGGAGAAGTAAAAAATAAAGATAAATGAAAGGAAAAGAAAGAGTAAGAAGGAAAGAGAGAAGGAGAAAGAACGGAAAGAGGAAGGAAGAATGGAGAAGAGTGAAAAATGGAGAAGAGTGGATGGCGAATGGGAAAAAAAAGAGAGAAGCGTGGGTGAGAGAGAGAGAAAAAAAAACTTGTCTGCGAAAGAGAAGGTCAAACGAAGGCTAGAATAATAAGAATAAAAATAGATAAGCAAATAATTACAAAACAACGAAAACAAATGAAAGTGTTGAAGAGAAAAAAAAAGATTAACACAGAATTACAATACAGTAACAAAAAAGAAGTGTGTTGAAGAGGAAAATGTGGAAAACATAATATAATGTATATATACTTTTTTCTTTTTTTCATCTTTCATTTTTTTCATTTCCCTTTTTATTTCCCTTTTCTCCCTTTTTTTGGTTAGATTCGTCACATTACCCTTAATGAGGAGGGGGGGGGGGGTCGGCAACACGTTTAACAGCACGCGAATATCCCCACCTCCCTTTCCCCCTACCCCCCCCTCTCCCTTCCTCTTCCTCCTACTTCCTCCTCCTCCTCTCGTCTGCCTCCTGCTTCTCGTCTTCCTCTTTATCCTCCTAATCTTGATCCTCCTCTTTCTTTTTCACCTCCTACGACACTTCACCTCCCATCTATACCCATCCATACCCCTCCCTCTCCGTCTCTTCCTCTTCTTCTTCTTCTTCCTCCTCCCCCCTCCCTCCCTTCTCCTCCTCCTCCTCCTTCCTTCCCTCCCTCTTCCCCTTCCTCCCTCCTTTCCTTGCTCCTCCTTCTCCTCCCTCCTCCTCCTCTCCCCCTTTCTCCTGCTCCTCCCCCTTCCCCCTCCTCTCCTCCTCCCTCTCCTTCCTCCTCCACCCCCCCTCCCCCTTCCCCCTCTCCCCCTCCCCTTCCTCCTCCCCCCTCCCCCTCCTCCTTGCCGCCACCACCTGCCCCTCGCGATTTCCGCTCCTTCAGAATAGCAAGGAAGGGGAAGCAGGTGGGGAAAGGGGGAGAGGGAGGGGGGGGGGGGATTTTTGCACATCTCAATAGACGCCTTTCTGTCAGGGCGGGAGGGGGGGGAGGGAGGGGAGGGAGGGGAAGGGGAGTGTCTTTGATGGCGTCATGATTGTTATTGTTGTTGTTTTCCTTTGTGATTTTTGTTTTCCTGTTATTATTGTTGTCATCATCATCGGTATGCTTACTGATAGAAGACAGACAACCAGACAGACGGACAGACAGACAGGACAGGTAGACAGACGGAGACAGACAGACGGACAGACAGACAGACGGACAGACAGACAGACAGACAGACACAGACAGACATACACACACACACACACACACACACACACACACACACACACACACACACACACACACACACACACACACACACACACACACACACACACACACACACCACACACACACACACACACACACACACACACACACACACACAACACACACACACACACACACACACACACACACACAACACACACACAACACACACACACACACACACACACACACACACACACACACACACACACACACACACACACACACACACACACACACACACACACACACACCACACACACACACACACCACACACAACACACACACACACACACACAACACACACACACACACACACACACACACACACACACACACACACACACACACACACACACACACACACCACACACACACACACACACACACACAACCACACACCACACACACACACACACACACACACACACACACACACACACACACAAAAACGCACAGACAGACAGGACAGACAGACGCGTCCAGTGGCGGTCCTGACGTGCGTGCGGCAGACGTCTAGCATGTGAAGTGATTATCAATATTGTCAGCTAATGAGACAGAAAGATTGACAGTTTGATTACTAGGTGAGGAAGAGGGGGGGGGGGGGAAGCGGGAGAGGAAAGAGCAGGAAGGGGAGAATGGAGAGAGAAGAGGAGGAGGAGGGAGGAGGGGGAAAAGAGGGAGAAAGGGGAGGAAGAGGAGGAGGAAGGGGGAGGAAAGAGAGATGAAAGAGGATAATGGGGAAAATGGAGAGAGAGGAGGACGGAGGGGAGGAGGGAGGAGGAAGAGGAGAAAGGGGGAAGGCAGGAGGAGATGAAGAAGGAAGAAAGGGGCGGGGGGTGATGGAAAGAGGGTGCAAGAAGGGAAATGGAGAGGAAGGGAGAGGGAGGAGGATAGGAGGAGAGGAGGAATGGGCAGAGGGAGGAGAGCGAGAAGGAAAGCGGATGGAGGATAGGGAAGAGAGCAGGGGCGGGAAAGGAGAAAAAAGGGAAAGAGAAGAAGAGGAAGGGATAGGAGGAGGTGAGGAGGAGGGGAAAACGGAGGAAGATGGAGTGAGGAGGAAGTTGGCGGGGATGGAGAGGAGGGGAAGGGACGGGGGAGAAAAAAGATAAGGAAGGAAGAGGAGGGGAAGAGAAAGAATAAGAGAAGATGGAAGGAGGGAACAGGGGAGAGGGGGGAGGTGGAAAGAAGAAGAGAGAGGAGGTGGAGGGAGGATAGGGACGGAGGGAGGAACGGGAGGGAGCAGACGAAAGAGGGACAAGAGGAGAAGAAGAGGAAGAGTGTAGTGAGGAAGAGGAGGAGGAGGAAGAGGCGAAGGAGGGAAGAGGCGCGGCGGTCGTCGAGGCGGCGGAGGAGGAGGAGGAAGGAGGAGAAGAAGAAGGAGAAGGAGAAGAAGAAGAGAAGGGAAAAAAGAAGAGGAAAAGAAGAAGGAGAAGGAGGAAAGAGGAGGAGGAGAGGAGGAAGGGGGTGGGGGGAAACAGGAAGTTTGGACACGCAAAGGTAAAACCGGAGACGTTAAAAATGCGTACACATTATGGGGCCCATTTTGTGTTGTTTTCCGATGGTGTATCTTTTAATGAATGAGTAAAAGTAGGAGGAAGATGGGGAAGAGTAGGAGGAAGATGGGGAAGAGTAGGAGGAAGATGGGTAAGAGTAGGAGGAAGATGGGGAAGAGTAGGAGGAAGATGGGGAAGAGTAGGAGGAAGATGGGGGTAAGGAGTTAGGAAAGGAGTGGGTAAGAGTAGGAGGAAGATGGGGTAAAGAGTAGGAGGAAGATGGGTAAAGAGTAGGAGGAAGATGGGTAAGGAGGAAAGATGGTTAGAGTAGGATGGGAAGGGTGGGTAAGAGTAAGGGAGGAATGGGCAAGAGTAGGAGGAAGATGGGAAAGAGTAGGAGGAAGGTGGGTAAGAGTAGGAGGAAGATGGGGAAGAGTAGGAGGAAGATGGGTAAGAGTAGGAGGAAGGTGGGTAAGAGTAGGAGGAAGATGGGCAAGAGTAGGAGGAATATGGAGAGAGGAGGAAGATGGGGAAGAGTAGGAGGAAGACGGGAAAGAGTAGGAGGAAGATGGGAAGAAGTAGGAGGAAGGATGGTAAGAGTAGGAGGAAGATGGGGAAGAGTAGGAGGAAAGATGGGTAAGAGTAGGAGGAAGATGGGAAGAGTAGTGGGAGAAAGATGGGTAAAGAGTAGGAGGAAGATGGGGAAGAGTAGGAGAAAAGATGGGTTAAGAGTAGGAGGAAGATGGGAAGAGTAGGAGGAAGATGGGGATAGTAGGAGGAAGGTGGTAAGAGTAGGAGGAAGATGGGGAAGAGTAGGAGGAAGATGGGGAAAGAGGAGAAGAGTAGGAGTAGGAAGGAAGAAGTAAGGAGGAAGATGGAAGAGTAGGAGGAAGAAGAGTAAAGGAAGTAAAGTAGGAGGAAGATGGTAGGAGAGTAGGAGGAGATGGGGGAAGATGGTAAGAGTAGGAGGAAGATGGGGAGGGAGGAAGATAGGTAGAGTAGGAGAAGATGGGGAAGAGTAGGAGGAAGATAGGTAAGAGTAGGAGGAAGATGGGAAAGAGAGTAAGAGGAAGATGGGGAAGAGTAGGAGGAGAAGATTGGGGTAAGAGTAGGAGGAAGATGGAAAAGAGTAGGAGGAAGATGGGGTAAAGAGTAGGAGGAAGATGGGAGAGTAGGAGGGAA
>NW_020869832.1:613574-628574 GCF_003789085.1 Penaeus vannamei | reverse complement strand
TTGCGTTCATTGTCTGATTACCTCCTGGATATTGGTAGCAGGACCCGCGAGCCCCCTCTGGTGCCCCCCGCCCCCTCCCCCTCCCCTCCCGCCTCCTCTTTCGGTTTTTTTAAACCACACGCTGCGATTTTATTTATTTATTTGTTTATTTATTTTTGGAGGGGGAGGGGGGGGGAGGTTGTTTCTTTTACTTTGGTTAGGGTTACTTCTTGTTGTTGTTTTTATTTTTTTTATTATTATTAATTTTTTTTTTTTGGGGGGGGGGAGGAGGTTGTTCCTTTTGCTTTGGATAGGGTTACTTCTAGATTTTTTGTTTTCCCATTTTTCTGTTTGTATGGCAGTTTTGTTTTGCCTCTGTCTCCGTCTCTGTCTGTCTGTCTGTATGTCTGTCTGATTGTCTGTCTGTCTGCTGCCTGCCCTCTCTTCTCCTCTCTCTCTCTCTCTCTCTCTCTCTCTCTCTCTCTCTCTCTCTCTCTCTCTCTCTCTCTCTCTCTCTCTCTCTCTCTCTCTCTCTCTCTCTCTCTCTCTCTCTCTCTTCTCTTTCTCTCCCTCTCTCTTTCTTTTCTCTCCCTAGCTTCACTATCTATGTACTTATTGTTAGCCTCTCCTTTTTATTATATATTTTTTTGTATATGCTGTCCAGAGATGGATGTGCAGGAATAAACAAAACAGAAAGAGACACATTTTCTGTCCATCAGGTCTATGTCCCTGTTCTATCTGTTTCTTTGTCAGTCTTTCTCTCTTTATCATTTCATCTCTCTATTTGCCTTTCTCGCTATTCATCAGTCTATATCTCTGTCAATCAGTCTTTTAATCGTCTATCTCTATCTCTCTGTCTATTAATCAGTATCTCTTTCCATCATCTATCTCTGTATCTATCAGTCTATGCCCCTGTCTATATGTCTGTCTGTCTATCAGTCTGTCTCTCTGTCAGTCAGCTTATAATTTTATTTATCGGCTTTTCTCTCTGTCCATCAGTCTATCTTTTGTCTTATCAGTCTTTCATCTGTCTATCAGTCTTTCTATCATTTCTATTCCTTTGTCTATCAATGTCTCTCTTTTCATCATTCTATCTCTCTGTCTATCAGTCTATCTCTCTCTCTCTCTCTATCAGCCTATCCTTCTGTCTAACCATTCTCTCTCTCTCTCTCTCTCTCTCTCTCTCTCTCTCTCTCTCTCTCTCTCTCTCTCTCTCTCTCTCTCTCTCTCTCTCTCTCTCTCTCCTCTCTCTCTCTCTCATTCTCTCTCTCTTCTCTCTCTCTCCCTCTCTCTCCCACTCCTCTCAGATTCTTTTATACAATAAAATTCTTTTTTCTTTCTTTTTTTCTTTTTTTTTTTTTTTTTTTCAAACAAGCCAGGGACACGCTTGCTTTTTCATCTATCCTGAAAATCGCAGGATTTCTGTGCGAAACATGAGACTTAACACGAAAGAGATTTGCAATTGGAGTCACAAACGCATTTTTCCCCATCATTCTTTCTCGCCCCCCACTTTTTATTTTCTTCTTTTTCTTTTTTTTTTGTAAAGGGGAGGAGGTGCATTCAGGATGAGGGGAGAGAGGGAGGAGGAGAAAAGATGGAAGAGGGAAAGGAAGAGAGAGAGAGGTAAAGGGAGAGAGAGAGTGAGAGGGAAAGAGAGGGAGGAGGAGAGGGGAGACGGGTAGAGGGAGAAGGAGAGGAGGGTAACGGAAGAAGGAGAGGGAGAGGGAGGAAAATGAAAAGGGCGAGAGAGAGAGAGAGAGAGAGAGAGAGAGAGAGAGAGAAAAGAAAGAATGAAAATAAAAAAAAGAGAGAGAGAGTTAGAGTGGGGGATTAGGCAAGAGAAGAGAAGAGAGAGATTAGAGGAGTGAGAAAAGAAGAGAAAGAGAGAAAGAGCAAGATTAAGCAACACAACCGCCATTAATAAGAAAGCTGCAAGTACTTCTCGCAAATTTATAAGGCTCTTGCACACGGCACGCTCTGCATGTTGCAAGCCAAGTGCCTGGGATCATGCACGGGGTCTATTTGAACGGCATTTATCAACACAAGATGTGAATTGTGCAGAGAAAATATTTGTATTTTGTTGTTATTCTTCTTTCTTCTTTTCTCTTTCTCTCTCTTTGTTCTTTTCTTTCTTATATTGTTGAATTCTGTCTTTCTTTCGTGTCCTGTGTATTGTAGAAATGAGTGTGTGTGTGTGTGTGTGTGTGTGTGTGTGTGTGTGTGCGTGTGTGTATGTGCGTGTATGTATGTATGCTATTTTTTGCCCCTCACCATCACCTCCTTTAACTTCTTATCTCATCACATCATCTCTCTCTCTCTCTCTCTCTCTCTCTCTCTCTCTCTCTCTCTCTCTCTCTCTCTCTCTCTCTCTCTCTCTCTCTCTCTCTCTCTCTCTCTCTCTCTCTCTTCTCTCTCTCTCTCTCTCTCTTCTCCTCTCTCTCTCTCTCTCTCTCTCTCTCTCTCTCTCTCTCTCTCTCTCTCTCTCTCTCTCTCTCTCTCTCTCTCTCTCTCTCTCTCTTCTTTTTTTTTTTTTTTTTTTTTGTCTCTCTCTCTTCTATCTATCACTTTATCTTTCTGTGTGTGCCCGCGAATCACCCTAAACATCATCGTAATTATTTCTCTCACTGTGATACCGCCGGACAGAACAGCTGTTTCTCAAGGCTGGGTGACAATTTTCCACGGCGTGTTTCACTCTTTAATTAAAAGTAGCTTGTGTTGTGGGAGTGAGGGGGCGGAGGGGGAGGGGGGAGGGGAAAGGGGGGAGGGGGAGTGGGGTGATTACGTCTTATGGGTTATATATATATGTATAATTTTTTTCTTTTCTTTCTTTTCTTTCTTTCCTTTTTATGTGTCTATCTTAAGCAGACAGACTTTAATTTCCTGATTTTAACGATACTTACAATCCTTTGATTAGATCCCCTACATGTAGATATAAACGATCTTAAATAGAAAAGAAAAAAAAAAGAGAGTTTTGCAAACCGAAAAAATTGAATGGATGAATGAATAGATTATACAGAATATTTTTTTTCACCTACCCGTTTTCTATATTCCATAATATATGTATATTATATATATATATATATATATATATATATATATATATATTATATATATGTATATATACTTTTCATCACACGCCTCCCCCCCCCCCCCGCGCCAGCACAGTGCGGTTCTTGCCTCCTTTAACTTCTTATCTGTTCCTTTCCTCCAATTCTTCCTTCTTATCATATGTCTTTCCTCTTTACTTTCTTGGTGGGATTTCCTCCTTTCATCATCATCTTTTCTCCCTTTTATCATTATTTTCCATTTCCTAACTCTCTCTCTCCTCTCTCTCTCTCTCTCTCTCTCTCTCTCTCTCTCTCTCTCTCTCTCTCTCTCTCTCTCTCTCTCTCTCTCTCTCTCTCTCTCTCTCTCTCTCTCTCTCTATCTCTCTCTATCTATCTATCTATCTATCTATCTCTATCTTATCTCTTCTCTTTTTTTTCTTTCTTTTTTATTCTCTTCCATTTTCTTTTTCCCTCATTCTTTTATTTTTGCGTATATTCTTTATTATTATTCTCCTTCTTATCTTTATGGTATTGTTATGGTAATCACAAACAGCATTATTGTTATTATCATTGATGCTGTTATCGTGAGTTAATGATATTATTGTCATTGTTATTGTTGCTGTTATTATGTTTGTTCATATTATTACTATCACTATCATTATTATCACTATTATAATTACTATAATTATTATTGTTATCATTGTTATTATTGTTGATATTATTATCATTATTATCATTATTATTGTTATTATTATCATTATTATTATTATTAATAATAATGAATATTATCACTGTTATTATTATTATTATTATTATTATTATTATTATTATTATCATTATTATCATTATTATTACTATGATTATTATGATTATGATTATCATTGCTATTATTACTATTATTAATATTTTAGATATTATCATGATTATTTTAATCATTATCAGTATTATCATTATCATTATTATTATCATTATCAATGTTATTGTTATTTTTATTATTATCATTATTATTATCATTATCATTATTAAAGGAGTCTTGTGGTCCATAAAGATATATTTTTCATGGAAAAAATGTAGTACGCAGTACCTTGCAATATAAGTATTGTAGATAAGTTTTACTAGACGCAACTACAGGCTTTAAATTTTGTGCGAAAGTACAGAGTTAAGGTAGACTAGTAAATAATATCAAGGTCATATCAGATTAAATTTCATTACACACTGGGTTCCATTTTCGTACACCTGGCAACCTTTTCCATGTAAACATTGTAATTTCATGAATGAAGACGTAAGCCCAAGGTTGTTTGTAACAAGGAGTGTTATTGGTGGGATATAAATGACCAATAACTGTATTAGTCATCATCAATCATGTCATTATCTTCACCATCATTATCTTCATCTTCATCATCACTATTACCATCACCACCATCATTATCACCATCATCATCGTCACCACCACCATCATCACGTGATCATCATTTTCATCATCACCACCATCATCATCACCATTATCATCATCATTATCTTCACTTCATCATCACCATTATCATCACCAACACCATCATCATCACCACTACCATTATCAGCGTCAGCATCGCCACCACCACCATTACACATCATCATCATCATCATCATCATCATCATCATCACCATTATCATCATTATCATCATTAACTACTAAGTACTATGTAGAAAAGGTGTGAATGAGAAAAAAATATCTTCACAAGAGATGTATTTGACCGTTTTTTCGAATGCATCTTCCTCAAAAAAAAACATGAAGATTAATTCGAAAAACCAGTCAAATACATCTCGAAAAAGTCAAATACATGAAAAACCTGAAAAACCTGTCAAATACATCTCGAAAAAAAAAATACATCTCGAAAAACCTGTCAAATACATCTCGAAAAACCTGTCAAATACATCTCGAAAATGTCGAAAAATGTCAAATTCTCGAAAAAGACAAGAAGATTAATTCGATAAACCTGTCAAATACATCTTAAAAAGGACATGAAGATGAGTACGAAAAACCTGCCAAATACATCTCGAAAAAGACATGAATTTCATTCGAAAAACCTGTCAAATACACCTCTTGTATTGTGAAGATGTTTTTTTTCTCATTCACAACTTTTCTACATTTATCAACGTGAATACAGTTCATACTACTACTAATAAAGTCTTTATTAGTAGTAGTAACAGTATTATCATTACTATTGTTGTTGTTTTTACTTCATTGGATATTTTTTTTTTTAATTATTTCTGTTTTTTTTTGTGTTGTTGATTTGGTTTTCTTTTTTTATTTATATTATTTTTTATTATTATTATTATTATTATTATTCAAGAGGTTCGTTTAATTCTTTTTGTTTCTTTTTTTTTATGTCTTTTCTATTATCATTTTTCCTTCTTGTTGATTTTTTTCTCTCTCTTTTCATCTATGTCTCCTCTTTTCTCTCTTTTTTTAATTTCTCTCTTTCTTACACCTATCCTTTTCCCATTCTTATAAACACACAAACACACACACACACACACACACACACACACACACACACACACACACACACACACACACACCACACACACACACACACACACACACACACACACACACACACACACACACACACAACACACACACACACACACACGCACACACACACATACAACACACACTATTTCACTTCCACTTTCATTTTCTCACTTTTTTTCATATTTTCTTCTTCTTTTGCCGGAAGAAATATCACTCGAATACATAAGATATAATAAATCCGATAAAAATAACCCACGAGCCAGCAACATCACAATATACCCCCCCACCGAGATGGCAACAAGGCGAGGAGGCGCAGCAAGGGTCGCGTCCCAGAATGCTGTTCGTAGACCCCGCCATATTTGCTCAAGATCTCAGAAATTTAAAAAATCCTCTCGGTGATGAATCGTATTTCTGATTATTTCACACCCCTTGCGCCCAGATCCAATTTCGTCACGGGTTCGGGCGTGCGGTAATCGCATTGGGCTGTTCGAGTTAAAGGGCGTTCGCGTATGGGGGCGCTGTTCGTGTAAGGCGTTCGCGTAGGCCGCTCGTGTTTACTCTGACGTCATCAGCGAGGCTTGTGATCAGCTGATGGCATTTTGGGCGCGTTCGGAGGGGGGGGGGAGAGATTGGTATAGGGGAAGGGAGGCTGGGACTTTAAGAAGTAGGAGTGGAGGGAAAGAATAAGAAAAGAAAGGAGAGGAAAAGGTAAATGAAGTTATTATCGTCTCTCTTGGAGTGTTTACCGTCCTGGGATTATCAGAAAATACAATAAATGTTAGGGCGAAGAATCTTGTTTGATCAAAGTAAAGAATTTTCTCCCCCTGTTTCCTCTCCATTTTTTGCCCTCGATGAACGCAGGCTTAAGGTGATCCGATGTGAGTGGGAGAGAGAGGGGGAGAGGGAGTGGGACTAGGAGGAGAGGGAAAGGAGAGGAAATGGGAGAGAGTGGACTAGAGGGAGAGGAAGTGGGAGAGGGAGTGAGACTAGGAGAAGAAGAGGGAAGAAGAGATAATGGAGTGGAGACGGAGTGAGACTAGGAGAAGGAGAGGGAAAGAGAGAAGAAGTGGGAATGGGAATAGGAGAAAGAGAGGGAAAAGGAGAGGAAGTGGGAGTGGAAGAAGGAGAGGGATTGGGAGATGGAGTGGGAGTGGGAGAGGAAATGGGAGTGGGAGAAGGGGAGGGAAAGGGAGAGGGAGTGAGAGTGAGAGAAGAGAGGAGACGGTTAGGGAGGGGGAGTGGGAGTGATAGAATGAAAGAGAAAGGGAGTAGGTGGGAGAGGGAGAGGGACAAGGAGAGGTAGAGGAGTGGGAGAAGGAAAGGGAGAGAGTGAAGGAAGGGAGGACTGAGACGGGAGGAGGAGAAAATAAGGGAGATAGATAGGGAACAAAGACAAAGACACGGGGGAGAAGGGGAGGGAAACAGAGTCAGAGAAAAATAAACAAATGAATAAACACTTTCCATTACAAAAATAAAATTCCATATGACATTTCGCATTTCTTTCCATTTAATTTTTTTTTCTTTTTATTTATTTATTTATTGTATTTTTTCTCGTGTATTTTTAATCTAACAACTTGGTATGTGATCCCATTTAATGGACTACTGAGCTTGACCTTTGACCTCGGCCCAGGGGCACGACGAGCACAGGGGTTGAACGCACTCACACACGCACACACGCTCACACACACGCGCGTGCATGGGAGGGAGGGGACGGGAGGGTAGGAAAAAGATCGTAGTTTATATAATTTCTCTCTCTCTTTTTCTTTCTTTCTCTCTCTCTCTCTCTCTCTCTCTCTCTCTCTCTCTCTCTCTCTCTCTCTCTCTCTCTCTCTCTCTCTCTCTCTCTCTCTCTCTCTCTTCTCTCTCTCTCTCTCTCTCTCTCTCTCTCTCTCTCTCTCTCTCTCTCTCTCTCTCTCTCTCTCTCTCTCTCTCTCTCTCTCTCTCTCTCTCTCTCTCTCTCTCTCTCTCTCTCTCTCTCTCTCTCTCTCTCTCTCTCTTCTCTCTCTCTCTCTCTCTCTTTCTCATCCTATGTAAGTATGCATGTATATCTGAATGTATGTATGTACGTATGTATCTATTGTTTGAACATGTCTGTCTGTCAATCTCCGTCTATCTATGTATCTGCCTATCGATCTATCTACCTACCAATCTTCCTATCTATCTATTTATCTATCTGTCTTTCTATCTATCTACCTGTCTGTCTGTCTATCTACCTACCTACTTATCTATCTATCTATCTGTCTACCCATCTACCTACTGCTTATATCAACCATCCTTCCACGTTTGTCATTTTTTTCTTTCTTTCTTTTTTCTAAATGATCCGTCCATCTGTCTGCTTATCTCCATCTCTCTTGCCTTTATCGATTCGTTGTTCTTTTTGGTTTCCTTTGTCACCCTTTCACTTTTTTTCGTTTTTCCTCCCTTTTTCATGTTCTCTCTCTCTCTCTCTCTCTCTCTCTCTCTCTCTCTCTCTCTCTCTCTCTCTCTCTCTCTCTCTCTCTCTCTCTCTCTCTCTCTCTCTCTCTCTCTCTCTCTCTCTCTCTCTCTCTCTCTCTCTCTCTCTCTCTCTCTCTCTCTCTCTCTTCTTTGCTTATCTGCTGCCTTGTTATATCGCTCTCTGTTTAGCGGTGTATCTGCCTATCTACCTGTCTGTCTGTCGATCTGCCTACTTACTTATCTATCTATTAATCTATCTGTCTATCTGTCTATCTATCTATCCATCTACCTACCTCCCTGCCTATCATTCCTCCTTCCTCGTTTATCATATTTCTTTCTTTCTTTATAAGAAATCCGTCCTTCCATCTGCTTATTATTATTATTATTATCATTATCATTATCATTATCATTATCATTATCATTATCATTATTATTATTATTATTATTATTATATTATTATTATTATTATTATTATTATTATTATTATCATTATTATTGTTTGTTGTTGTTGTTATTATTTTATTATTATTCATCTTTTATTTTTCTTTCTTTCTTTCTCTCTAAATGTCCGTTCCTCTGCTTACTCCCTGCTTGCCTGCTTATCTCATCGCCCTCTGCTTCTCTGCTTGGCTCTCTGTCCTGCTGCTTCCCCTTCGCCCTCGTCTGGCAGCGGGGGCAAGAACATGCTTTTGGTTGACCGCTGGAGTTGAGAAGGGGCTTGAGTGTCAACCGCATCAGTGTCTTCGTTACTTGCTTATTTCGGTCTTTGGGTTTGGGCTTTTTTAATTTTTTTTTTTTTTTTTTTTTTTTTGGTGGGGGGGGTGGTTTGGTTTGGGTTTGGGGTGTTTGTTGTGTGTGGTGGGGAGAGAGGGTGTGTGTTTGTGTTGTTGATATTTGTTTGTTTGTTTGTTTGTTTGTGTGTTGTGGTGTGGGGGGGGGTGGAGGGTGGGTATTTGTGTGTGTGTGTGTTTGTGTGTTTATTTTTTTTCATGTTCGCTCATAAAAAAGAAAAACACACGCTGAAAAAACTCACCCACACATAAACACACATCCACAAACACGCACACACGCACATACACCACACATCCTCACTTTAATCCCCCTCTCTCTATCGACAACCCCCCCACCCCACCTCCACCCCCCCCTATCTTCCCACCCCCTCCCAACCCCCCACCCCCCACCCGAATCCTCATGGCTCGAACACGTCAAGCACAACATTATACTGCCATCAAAAGCTGCCATTAACTACCATGATTGACACGCATTCAAACAGATTTACGACCGTCGTAAACATAAGCTGTTAAACCACTGTCTCCCATTTTCTATCTCCCTCTCTCTCTCGCGCTCCGTTAAGGGCCAACTTAGGAAAACGTGACGTCCCCTCGTGATATGGGAATAGGGGAATTTGCATGCTCGTGAATACATTCTTTATCTGTCCTTACTAGCCTCCTCTCTTAAATTCTTTGGTCGGATATGCGGATATATTGCGTGGATATAATGTTTATACGATCGTGATTTTATTTCTACACGGTTATGGTGATGGATAATTTGATTCTAAGTCTGTTTGTTTTTGGATAAGTTTGTGTGCAACTTGATAGTCGTTTTTAATGTCGGTGTTTTCATTATTGCAATTTAGTTTTATGATGTTTAATATCATCGTAATCCATTATTGCAATTCGGTGTTTGTTTGTTTATTATTTTAGTATTTAGCTTTACTATTTGTATTAGTTTTAGAGGTTTAATTATCAACGTTATAGGTTTTCTTCTCTCTCCCTTTATTCTATTTTCTATTCTGGGTCTTCGTGTCTTTTTTTTTTCTCGGTATTCTCTCTTTCCTTTTTCGTTTCTTTGTTCTTTTTGCTTTTCTTCATCACCATTTCGCTATTTATCTGTATTTTTTTCATCCCTCTCTTTCTCTTTCTTTCTTTTTATATTTTTCTCTCTTTCTTTCTCTCTCTCTCTCTCTCTCTCTCTCTCTCTCTCTCTCTCTCTCTCTCTCTCTCTCTCTCTCTCTCTCTCTCTCTCTCTCTCTCTCTCTCTCTCTCTCTCTCTCTCTCTTCTCCTCTCTCTCTCTCTCTCTCTCTCTCTCTCTCTCTCTCTCTCTCTCTCTCTCTCTCTCTCTCTCTCTCTCTCTCTCTCTCTCTCTTCTCTCTCTCTCTCTCTCTCTCTCTCTTTCTCTCTCTCTCTCTCTCTTTCTCCTTCTCCTTAGCCTTCTCTTGCGGATTCTCCTCCTTCTTCTTCTACTACTACTACTAATTATTATTGTTATTTTCTTCTCCTCCTCCTCCTTCTCCTTCTTATTCTTATTATTTTCCTCCTCCTCCTCCTCCTCTCCTCTTCCTCCTCGTTCCCTTCTTTCCTCTCCTCCTATTCTTCTTAGCTTTTTCTTCCTCTTCATCCTACTATTCTTCTTTCTCCTCCTCCACCTTTTCTTCCTCTTCCTCTTCCTCCCCCTATTCTTCTCTCTCCTCCTCCACTTTCCATCTTGATTACCTTTAATAATAATCTTAATTTGCTAATGACCCAGACACAATAATTACTTTTTTCGCTGCGACGTTTATTGCTGTCGCCGTAATGATTCCGACAATGTTATGCAAATTACCATTGCATATCATTACTATTATTATTCTCTCTCGCATATTAGCTCGAATATACAGTGTGTGTATATACATGTATGTTCCTCTTTTTTAAACATTTATATATTTTTTTATATTTTTATTTTTCATATATTTATTCTTTTTTATCTTTTTATTTTTTTTAATTTGCAACTTCTTCTCATTTTATTGTTAACTAAGCCATTTGGTTAAGTGACTCTGACAGACCGCATTCTCGCAAGACTTATTTCGCTTTTAAGACGAAATGTTAAAATCTGTGATCTTTTTTTAATGAGGGTTTTGGCTGCCGTTTGTTGCTGCAAATTCCCGCATTATCCAATTTTCGATTTGAAACTTGTGGGGAGAAATTGTGATGTGGAATGGGGGTGAGTGGGGTGTTGATGTTGGTGGATGAGGGTGGTGGAGGATGGGTGGTGGAGGGACTTTGGATGTGGGTTGGGGTGAGGGACTTGGTGGATGTGGTGGTGTGGTTGGTGGAGTGGTGGTGAGGGACTTAGTGGATGTGGGTGGTGGAGGGGCTTAGTGGATGTGGGTGGTGGGGACTTGGTGGATGTGGGGTGGTGGAGGGACTTGGTGGATGTGGGTGGTGGAGGGACTTGGTGGATTGGGGTGGTGGAGGGACTTGGTGGATGTGGGTGGTGGAGGGACTTGGTGGATGTGGTGGTGGAGGGACTTAGTGGATGTGGGTGGTGGAGGGACTTGGTGGATTGTGGGTGGTGGAGGGACTTGGTGGATGTGGTGGTGGAGGGACTTGGTGGATGTGGTGGTGAGGACTTGGTGGATGTGGGTGGTGGAGGGACTTGGTGGATGTGGGTGGTGGAGGGACTTAGTGGATGTGGGTGGTGGAGGGGCTTAGTGGATGTGGGGTGGTGGAGGGACTTGGTGGATGTGTGGAGGACTTGGTGGATGTGGGTGGGGAGAACATGTGGATGAGGTTGGTGGATGACTGTTGAGGAGGGAGAAGAGTGTGTTGGTGGATGGGGATGGTGGAGAGACTTTGTGGCTGTGGATGGTGGAGAGAGTGTTGGTGGGTGAAAATTTGAAGTGTTGGTGGAGAGATTGTTGAGGAAGGAGAAGAGAGCGTTAGTGGATGAGGGTAGTGGGGAGAAAGATGGATGAGGATGATGGAGAGAGAGACAAAGAAATGTGAAGAAAATTCTGCACGAAATCGCATGAAAACACAGAAGCGAAATGAAGAAGAAGAAAAAAAGTGGAAAAAGAAAGAAAAGGAAGAAGAAAAAGAATGAAACAAAAGAAGAAAAAAAGAAACAGAAGAAGGAGAAGAAGAAAAGGAAAAAAAGAAAATCGAAAAAAGAGAAAGAAATATAAAACAGAAAGCAGAAAGAAAGAAAAAGAAAAAGAAAGAAAAAGAAGAAGAAAGAAATCGAAACGAAAAGAAGAGAAGGGAAGATGAGAAAGAAAAAGAAGAAGAAAAAAGAAAAAGCAGAAAAAAAGAAGACGAAAGCAGAAGAAGAAGAAGAAGAAGGAAGAAGACGAAATAAGACGAAGCAAAAAGCCGAAAATCAGAGCCGCCGCGAGCTCAATCGCGGGCGCAGCGGCGAGGGGAAACCCGCTTGCATTTCCACCAAAAATAACAGACAGAACACCGGATCAGCGGGGTAGAATTCCACACTTGTCTTGCCTTCGTCCGTGTCTCGCTCTTCCTTGTCTATTTTCGCTTTTCTCTTATTTTCGCTTTTCTCTTGTTTTTTTTCTCTCTTTTCTTGGCTTCCTTCGCCGTGTCTCGCTCTTCCTTGTCTATTTTCGCTTTCTCTTTCTTTTTTGTTTTTCTTTCTTGTCTTGCCTTCGCCCCGTGTTCTCGCTCTTCCTTGTCTATTTTCGCTTTTCTCTTGTTTTTATTTTTTTCCTGTTGTTGTTTTTCTTTTCTCTTGTCTTGCCTTCGCCCGTGTCTCGCTCTTCCTTGTCTATTTTCGCTTTTCTCTTGTTTTTGTTTTTCTTTCTCTTGTTTTTCTTTTCTCTTGTCTTGCCTTCGCCCGTGTCTCGCTCTTCCTTGTCTATTTTCGCTTTTCTCTTGTTTTTCTTTTCTATTGTTTTCTTTTCTCTTGTCTTGCCTTCGTCCGTGTCTCGCTCTTCCTTGTCTATTTTCGCTTTTCTGTTGTTTTTCTTTTCTCTTGTTTCTTTTCTCTCTTGTCTTGCCTTCGTCCGTGTCTCGCTCTTCCTTGTCTATTTTCGCTTTTCTCTTGTTTTTCTTTTCTCTTGTTTCTTTCTGTTGTTTTTCTTTTCTCTTGTCTTGCCTTCGCCCGTGTCTCGCTCTTCCTTGTCTATTTTCGCTTTTCTCTTGTTTTTCTTTTCTTGTTTTCTTTTCTTTGTTGTTTCTTTTTCTCTCTTGCCTTCGCCCGTTCTCGCTCTTGTCTTGCTTGTTTTTCTTTTTCTCTTTTTCTTCTTGTTGTTGTTTTCTTTTCTCTTGTCTTGCCTTCGCCCGTGTCTCGCTCTTCCTTGTCTATTTTTTCTTTGTTTTTCTTTTCTCTTGTTTTTCTGTTTTTTTCTTTTCTCTTGTCTTGCCTTCGCCCGTGTCTCGCTCTTCCTTGTCTATTTTCGCTTTTCTCTTGTTTTTCTTGTCTCTTTTTTCTTTCTTTTCTTTTGTTTTTCGTTTGTCTCTTGTCTTTCTTCTCTTGTTCCTTTTCTCTTGTCTTGCCTCTGCCCGTGTCTCGCTCTTCCTTGACGCTTCTCTCTTGTTTTTCTTTTCTCTTGTTTATTTTATTTTGTTTTTCTTCTCTTGTCTTGCCTCTGCCCGTGTCTCGCTCTTCCTTGTCTCTTGTCTCTTTTCTCTTGTTTCTTTTCTCTTGTTTTGCCTCTGGCCGTGTCTCGCTCTTTTTGTTTCTTTTCTGTTTTTCTCTTTTCTCTCTTTTTTTTGTCTCTCTTTTCTTGTCTTTATTCTCTTGTGTTTCTTCTCTTGTCTTTCTACTTTTGTCTCTCTTCTCTGGTCTCTTTTCTCTCTTTTCTTGTCTCATTCTCTTGTCTCTTTTCTCATGTCTTTCTTCTCTTGTCTTCTTTGTGTTTTCTTTTATGTTTTCTGTCTTATTTTATTTTTCTTTTTACTTTTACTGTCTTTGCATCTCTTTTTTTACGTTTCCCTTCCCTTCCCTCCTTTCCTCTCCTCTCTACTATTCTCTTCTCCTCTCTTCTCTTTTCTTCTCTTCTCTCTCTGTTATTCTTATCAGTCCTTCCTTCCCTTCGCATTTGCATAATCGCATTTCATACAAAGATATATTTGACATTGACTGGCATTATTGAATTATTTTTCCTCGGTCTAACTGCCCATTTCGTTGTCTGTCTGTCTTCTCTACCATTTATCAAATCATGTATATTTATTCTCACTTCTTGTTCACGTCTGTTTCTCCGCCACTTTGTCAAAATCACCATTTGTATGTATGGAGAATATTTTGATTTTATCGGCGTTGTAATATTAGCAATTACTTCAGTTTTACTCTTATTATATTTCAATCATCTGTTGTCGTTTTTTTTATTAGATTTTACATTTTGAATTAATATTATCGTCTTTACCCTATGACCTCTCTCAGCGAGTGGTTTTTATGTGAATATCATCCTTATCGTAGCTATCAACAAGGCTTATTTTCCGGTTTTCCACATCGCTTCCCACCTCTCCCCCCCCCCCTTCTTACCCTTCGTCTCAGGTTTATATTTAGAGGAAAGAATGAAAGAGAAGAAGAAAGATGATGCAGGGAACAAGATAAAATTTCCTGCGAGAGAACGAGAAGAAAGCTTCCTCTTTTTATATTAATTACCATAATAGTAAAGATTAGTAAGCGATACCATCTGTATATTTCCTCTCGTTAATTCTCTTACTTTTTACTTTTCTTCTTTCTTCTTTTATTGGGTTTTAGACCATTTTTACTTCCCGTCGGAAAATCTGATGGA
Source organism: Penaeus vannamei (assembly GCF_003789085.1). NCBI lineage: Eukaryota > Metazoa > Arthropoda > Malacostraca > Decapoda > Penaeidae > Penaeus > Penaeus vannamei. Next base: position 614,079 of record NW_020869832.1, on the reverse strand, counting down.
GCGATGTTTTGGTCGGTTGACGTTCATTGATGAAGCCCCAAGGCTCGGTTTCCCTTCACATTTTTTTTTTCTTCGCAAGATCACCTACTTTTCCCTATACGCGCGCGGGAAGAGAGAGACCCCAAAAATCTTTTCCTTTTTCTTCTCTTTCCCTTTCTCTTTCTCTTCCCTTTGATCTATAATCCCAAGGAAAAGAAAATCCATTGACAAACCGTGCAAGTCTGTTATTTCAGCCCATTTCTCACCACGCGCGCGCCATCTATCGGAGCAAAATAGCGGTGCTCTTTGGCCGCGCGTCAGCCATCACCCGCCCGGCAATCATTATTCATTTGGCAATCACCATCCATCAGTGCCAAGGCGACCGCCCGAACCGCTCCGTGTCGGCGAGAAGGTCCTTGACACTGGAGTAGCAGCGCGACAGATTGAGATAAATCTTTGGGATGCTGGGAGGAAGTTGAAGGGACGTAGGAGGGTAGGAAAGAAAGAGGGAGAGAGAGCCGGAGAG
>NW_020869832.1:603574-606074 GCF_003789085.1 Penaeus vannamei | reverse complement strand
TTATTATCATTTTGATGTGTTGATTTTATTTATTTTTTTTTTTTTTCTCCTTCTATAATTCGTTATTATTAGCTTCTATATGAGTTTTTTCATTATTTTTCAGCCATTTTTTCTCCTTTTATAATGTGTTATTATGAGATTCTATTTGGGTTATTTCTTTATTCGTTTGTTCAGTCATTTTTTCTCCTTTTATAATGCGTCGTTATCAATTTTCCTTTGAGTTTTTATCTGAGTTTTTTTTTTTTTATTCGTTTGTCCATTGGGAAATGCACGGACCCCCCCTCCCCCAAAGTTTTTTTTATAATTCGTCATTTCGTCATAATTAGCTTCTATATGAGTCTTTTTCATTTTATAATTCTTTTTTATTACTTTTTTATCCTATTTTATTTATTTATTTTTTCATTCGTTGTCCCAATGGAAATGCTCAGACCCCCCTCCCCCCCCCTCCCCCCCAAAGGCCCTGTCGATGGCGTGCGCATGTAAACCCACTCCGGCAAGTTGTAAATCATTATTTTAATGGAGATACAACCGGCCGGGACTGATCCGTGTTGTGGTGTTCATCAAATGGTTTATGCAGTCATTGGAATTCATTACACACACAATGTTTAATCTAAAATGTTAATTTTGAGAGAGTGAGGGGGGAAGGGTGAGGGAAGGGTGGGGAGAGAGAGGGGAGGGGTGACGGGGAGGTAGAGGAGGGGAGGAAGGGTGGGTAGGGAGGGTGGGGAGGGAGAAGGGGGAGGGTGGGAGGAGAGTAGGGGAGGGAGGGGAGGAAGGGAAGTGGGAGGGGAGGGAAGAGAGAAAGAGGGAGGGGAGTGAGAGGGAGGGAAGGGAAGAGTGATGGGAAGGGGAGGGAGAGAAAAAGAAGAAGAAGGAAAGGTGGGATGAAGGAATGAAGGAAAAAGGAGAAGAGAGAGAGAAGAGAGAAAAAGACAAGATAGATTAAAAAAATAAGAAAAAGAGAAAGAGAGAGAGATGAAGAGAGGAAGGGGGGGGGAAGAAAAAACATCGTAAAGGAGGAAGACAGAGAGAGAGAGAGAGAGAGAGAAACAGTAAAGGGAGGAGAGGGCGAAATAGAAGAGAAAACAGAGGAAGACAATGCGAAAACTGATGAAAAACAGACGGACAGACAAACAAAGAGAACCCCCCCCCCCTCCCCCTACTACCACACCCCTCAAGTCGCCAAGGAAACAGAAGAAAAGAAAGAAAGAAAAATAGCGCCCACATATCAATCAAGTCAATTTCAGCCCACAAATTATACAAGAAAAATTAACCTCAAGGAAGAGAGAAAAACGAGACAGCCAAATAAGAGCATCTGTCCCCTGTTATTTTCCGTCGTGGAAAGCACAGCAGACAGTTAAAAAAAAAAAAAAAAAAAAAAAAATGTGTGTGTACGTATTTAGTTGTTTTGTGTGTATTTTTGCTTGTTTGTGTGTGTGTTTTTATGCGTGTGTTGATGTATGTGTGCGATTGTGTGTGTATTTGTGTGCATGTGTGCACATCGCGCGTATTTGTGTGTGCGCATTTGTATGTGTGCACATTGCTCGTATATTTGTGAGTATATCTTTATGTGTGTGCGCATTGTTTACATACTTGTGTGTATGTGTGCATATGACATACGTATTTGTGTATACATCTTTGCTTATACGTACACTGTCTGTGCATTTGTGCGTACGTGTGCAAGTAAAAGCAAACACGACGAAAAAAAAAAAGAAAAAAAAAAAGAGAATAAAAAGCCAGCCCTTATCACGCAAGAGAGACAGCGACAGCGGCCTCGACAAGCCCCGCCCACCCGTCGCTCCCGAGAACCAGACATATTGGTTAAACAGTTTAACTTTGATGGCTTCTTAAATAGCAAGAGAACCGGTGTGGTAATTGCGAACAGCGTCAAGTGCACTCGTAAATTATTCATAAGATATATGACGATTTGCTCCGAACCGCTTCCTAATCGAGTTTCCTCTTTTCTCTCCATTTTCTTTTTTCTTCTTTCTTTTTCTCCTTCTTCTTCCTCTCCCTTCCTCCGTCTCTTCTTATGTTTCTTCCTTTTTGTCTTTCTTCCTCCTCTCCCTCCTCTCTTCCTTTTCTCCTTCTTCTTCCTCTCCCTCTTCCATCTTTTTTTTCTTTTCTTTTTGTTTTTATACATTTTTCTATATTCTTCCTTTTTTCCTTCCTCTCTCTCCGCCCTCTCTTCTTCTTCCTTTTCTCCTTCCCCTCCTTCCTTCCTTCTTCCTTTATTTTTTTTTATTATTTTTTTGTTTAGTCAAACCATTTCTTTTTCTATACCCAACCATGGTAGCCAGAACCATCACTATAATCATCATCAACATTATCACTTAATTAGCGTAGTTATCATCATCAACTTTATTACTTCATTAGCGTTATCATCATAATCACCATCATTATCATATTAAATTTCCCTCTTACACTCTCTATCCCTTCCAATTACTCTTGAATTACCTTCTTACGAGGTAACAGCCAAACTACCTTATCAAAATCAAAA
>NW_020869832.1:596074-598574 GCF_003789085.1 Penaeus vannamei | reverse complement strand
AATCGTCGAATAAGGTCAATCGCTTCTGAATCCTACTTGACCTGACATGGCATCACGTTGCGGCCGTTTTGTTCTTCCATTTTCTCGTCTCCGAGATTACACATATGTTCTGTATTATACACATATATATACGCATTTTTACACATATCCCCACAATGGCGCAGCAAATCACCGAATTTTCGCACAAGATCCAGATTTGCGAAATGTCCGTCGCAGTTATTCCCTGAAAATCGGGATAATTCTCCGTCAAAAAAAAAAAAAAAAAAAAAAAAAAAATGCACAGGAGTCGACGGCCAAATACGGACTGGCGAGGAAATCGGTTCTGGGCGTCAGTCGTTCACGGGCCGGCAGGGGGACCGCCGATCGAAAATTCGGAGGAGTAATCATATTTATGAGATGTATGTGTGTTTGGTTTTGTGCTTGTGTGTGTGTGTGTGTGTGTGTGTGTGTGTGTGTTTTTGTGTGTGCGTGTGTGTGTCTGTGTGTGTTTAGTGAGTTAATGTTGATAAGCTTGCCTGTATCAACACGAACTAGATTTGCGAACAGATATGAACTTGTGCCTGTGTGCGTGTGTTCTCCCAGCTCCCCGTAGAGCATCTTTAAGAACATAAACATAAACAAACCGAAACCCAAATACACTTCCCGGTACGAACGTGAGCTGCGCCGCGTTTCAAATGCGACAGGAGAGAGACATCGCCCCCCCCCTCCCCCTCGCCCCCCTCTCTCCCCCCACTTCCTCGCTCCTTCCTCCCTTTCTCCGCCTCTTCTCTCCCTCCCCTCCTTCCTCCTCGCCCCCTCCTCCTCCTCGCTCCCTCCTCTCCTTGGTCCGTTCCTCCCCCTCCCCTCCCTCCCCTCGCCCCCTCGCTCCTCTCCCTCTATCCCCCACTTCCCTCTCTCCTTCTCCCACCTCACACTCCCACCTCCCCTCTCATCCCTCCTCCCCCTCCTTTCCCCTTCCTCCTCCCCCTCTCCCTCTTCTCTCCCTCTCTTCCCCTTCCCTCCTCCCCTCTCCCCCTTCCTCCCTCTTTTCCCTCTCTCTCCCCCTTCGTCCTCTTTCCTCTCTCTCTCTCCTCTCCCTCTCTTCCTCTTTCTCCTTTTCCTCCCTCTCTCCCCTCCTTCCTCCTTTTCCTCCCTCTCTTCCCACCCTTCCTTTTCTTTCCTCCTCTCTCTCCCCCCTTCCCTCCTCTTACTCCTCCCTCCCCCCTTATCCCTCGCCCCTCCCACCCCCTCCACCCACCCCTATCCAGGCCATGCAAGTGCAGAAAATGAAGTTATGCAATACCTAGGGCGCGCCTCTTTGACCTCGCCTGCACTTCCGACCTTTCTTCTCCTGTTTTTATCTTATTTTCTTTCGTTTTTTCTTTTTTTCCTTCTGATCTGAATTTGAATATTCTTATGTATGTGTTGTTTTTTCTTCTCTTCTCTTCTTCTCTCTGTCTGTCTGTTGTCTGTCTCTTTCTCTCTCTTTCTCTCTCTCTCTCTCTCTCTCTCTCTCTCTCTCTCTCTCTCTCTCTCTCTCTCTCTCTCTCTCTCTCTCTCTCTCTCTCTCTCTCTCTCTCTCTCTCTCTCTCTCTCTCTCTCTCTCTCTCTCCTCTGTCTCTCTCTCTCTCTCTCTCTCTCTCTCTCTCTCTCTCTCTCTCTCTCTCTCTCTCTCTCTCTCTCTCTCTCTCTCTCTCCTCTCTCTCTCTCTCTCTCTCTCTCTCTCTCTCTCTCTCTCTCTCTCTCTCCTTGGCGTTGTTGCAACACGGTCGCGTTGCATATTCTAGGTTGCAAATTCTTTCTTCAGTTATTCCTATTTCTCGATTTGTCCAAAGGAATTGAATTTGCAATCTATCCGCGAAAATGAGAAGCGAAGAACATGGAAACAGAGAGGAGACGCCGATAAAGAGAGGAGGAAGGCCGCACGGGCGTCAAAATGCGAAAGCCATCCTCGAATTTCAGAAGGTCGTGTAAATCCTCTCATATTTACGGTCAACAGCACCATACATTTGTTTTGGGTTGTCCTTTCCGTTTTTTCTCTTCTCCCCCTCCCCCTTTTCCTCTTTCCTCCCCCTCCCTTCTCCCTCTCCCTCCCTTTTCCTTCTTTCTTCTTTCTTCTCCTCCCCCCCCTCTCTCTCTGCTCCTCTTTTCCCGGTCTTAATCTTTCTTTCTTCTCTCTCTCTCTCTCTCTCGTTCTCTTTTATTCTCTGTCCCCTCTCTCTTTTCTTTCTCTTTCTCCCCGTTTTTTTACCTTTCTGTTTTCTCCTCCATCTTCCCCTCTTCCCCTCTTCTCCTTGTCTTGTCTCTGTTTCTCCCCCTTTTTTCCTACTTCCCTTTCTCTCCCCTTCCTCTTCCTCTTTCCCCTTTCCTTCTCTCTTCCGTTTCTCTTCCTTTCTCCTCCCTCTGTCTTTCTTTCTCTTTCTCTCTCATCCCCTGCCTATTTTCCTATTCTCTTCCGCTTCCTCCCTCTTCGTATCTCTCCCCCTCTCCTCGTTCTCTCTTCCCCCTCCTTCTTCCCTCC
>NW_020869832.1:581074-588574 GCF_003789085.1 Penaeus vannamei | reverse complement strand
GGTGGAGGAGAGGAGGAGAAGGGGAAGGAGGAGGTGGAGGAGGAGGAGGAAGGGAAGGAAGTGGAGGAGGAGGACGAGAAGGAGGTGGAGGAGGAGAGGAGGGAGGATGAGAAGGAAGGGGGAAGGGAGGAAAAGAGATAAGAAAGAGGAAGAAGAGGGAGAGAAAGAGTAGGAGGAGGAGAGGCAAGAGGGAGAAGGGAAGAGAGAAGAGATAAGAAAGAGGAAGAAGAGAGAAAGAGTTGGAAGAGGAGAAAGAAAGAGGAAGACTAGGGAGAGAAGCGGAGGAGGAGGAGAGGGAAGGAAGAAAGACAAGAAAGAGGAAGACGAGGAAGAGAAGCGGAGGAGGGCAAAAAGGAGGAAGAAGAGAAGGAGTAGGGGAATAGAGGATGATAATGATAATGATAATGATGATAATGATAATTATAATGATATATAACAATGATAATAATCATTGTTATTATGATATTGATGATAATAATGATAATGATTAATGATCGTAATGATACTGTTATTACTATAATGTCGATGATAATAATACGATAATGTTAAGATTAGCAATAATGATGAGAGTGATAATAGTGACAATAATGATAGTAATGGTATTGATAATAATAATGATTATGTTAATGAATATGATAAGAATTATAATGTTCATAATGATATTGATGTTGATGATGATTAATAATGATAATGATAATGATAACAAATGAAAGAATAATGATGATAATGGTGATGATGACAATAACATATATTTACATGAGTGTGTGCGTGTGTGTGTGTGTGTGAGTGAGTGAGTGTGTGTGTGTGTGTGTGTGTGTGTGTGTGTGTGTGTGTGTGTGTGTTGTGTGTGTGTGTGTGTCTGTGTGTGTGTAAGAACAATAAACCTGGAGAAGCTTCCCTGATACGAAAGATTTGCCGCTAAGGATTAAGGCAGATTCCGAAATAGGAGATGGATTTCTGGATAAAAAATCTGGTTAAAAGGCATGATTCTCTCTCTCTCTCTCTCTCTCTCTCTCTCTCTCTCTCTCTCACATCTCCATTTCATCCTCATCTTCTTCCCACACTCGATCCTTCCCTTCTCCCACCCTTCCTTCTTCCTTTTTTTCCCCTCCCTCTCCTTTGTTCCCTTTACCTCGCCCCCCCTCCCTCCCCTCCCCTTCCTTTCCCTCCCCTCCCTTCTTTCCAATTGCCCCCCCCCTCCCTCCCCTCCCCTTCCCTTCCCTTCCCTCCCTTTCCGTTCCCTCTCCCCTCCCCTCCCCTTCCACCCCTCCCCTCCCCCTTTCCTCCCCCTCCCCATCCCACCCCCCTCAGACCCCGGGAACGCCATGAACACGCCCCCTCACGTAATTAATTCCAAGGCTTTGATATCTTAAGACCCGCCGTGTCCCCGAGGTATGGCGGCTGTGTCTGAGGGCGCGGGTGATGCTCAGTCGAGAGATGCTGCTTCTCCCGACGACGACGCCGCCTCTTTCCGCGCTGGGGCTGCCTCTCCCGGGTGCCTCGTGGGCGCTGAGGGGGTGGGGTTGGTCTTCGTGTTAAGGGGGCTTTGTGTGTGTGTTTTAGGAAGTGGGTGAGTTTGTGTGGTGTTGGGGTGGTGTGTGTGTGTGTGTGTTTTTAGGGAGTGGGGGAGTTTGTGTGTGTTTGGGGAGGTGGTGTGGTGTGTTGTGTGTGTGTTTGGGGAGTGTTGTGTGTGTGTGTAGGAGTGAGCGGTGTTTGTATGTGTATGCGTGTTTGAGGAGGTGTGTCCTGTTTCCCTGTGTGTTTTTGCGGTAGGTGTGTTTGTTAGGTTATGTGTTTGTGATAATGTGTGCTCTGTGACTACCTTTCAATGTTGTGTCGTAGAGTATTTGGGTTTGGTGTGTGTGGTGTGTTAGGTGTAGGCGTTTTGTGTGTGTGTGTGTGTTGTGTGTGTGTTTATGTTGGGTAGTGTTAGTGCGTTAGTGTCTGGTTAGTGTGTGTACTGTGTTGTGCGTGTGTGAGTGCCTGTGTGTAATTTGGTAAGCCTTGTGCATTATTAAAATATACTCACCTGTTTCTTTCTAGCTTCTATATCCAATCTAATTGTTTAAATACATATACACATTTGCGAATATGTACATTTACCTGAGTGTGCACATGCATAGTTGAATTATGTAAATCATTGAACAGTCTGAAAATGTGCAAAAAAAATGTCTACTTAGCTCTTTCATTCTTTTATTTGAAGATTAATTTTTAGAACTGATACAGCATGTTGCATAAAGCATCTATCTATCTGTCTGTCTGTCTCTGTCTGTCTGTCTATCTCTGTCTGTCTGTCTGTCTCTTCTCTCTCTCTCTCTCTCTCTCTCTCTCTCTCTCTCTCTCTCTCTCTCTCTCTCTCTCTCTCTCTCTCTCTCTCTCTCTCTCTCTCTCTCTCTCTCTCTCTCTCTCTCTCTCTCTCTCTCTCTCTCTTCTCTCTCAGACAAACTCTCGAACTAAATCAACATATCCAACTTATTTCATTTAACACAAACACTAATATTGATTGCGAAAAAGAATATCTATCTATCTATCTACCTACCTATCTATCTATCTACCTACCTACCTATCTATATATCTATCTACCTATCTATATATCTATCTACCTACCTACCTATCTGTCTATCTATCTATTTGTCTATCTATTTGTCTATCTATTTATCTATCTATATATCTATCTATTTATCTATATATTTATCTATCTATCTATCTATCTATCTATCTATCTATCTATATCTATCTATCTATCTATCTATCTATCTATCTATTTATCTATCTATCTATCTATCTATCTATCTATCTATCTATCTATCTATCTATCTATCTATCTATCTATCTATCTATCTATTATCTATCTATCTATCTATCATCTATCTATCTCTCTATCTATCTATCTATTTATCTATCTATCTATCTATCTATCTATCTATCTATCATCTATCTATCTCTCTATCTATCTATCTATTTATCTATCTATCTATCTATCTATCTATCTATTTATCTATCAATCAATCTACCAATCTATCTATCTATCTATCTCTATCTATCTATCTATCTATCATCTATCTATCTCTCTATCTATCTATCTATTTATCTATCTATCTATCTATCTATCTATCTATCTATCTATCATCTATTCTATCTATCTATCATCTATCTATCTATCTATCTATCTATCTATTTATCTATCATCTATCTATCTATATCTATCAATCAATCTACCAATATCTATCTATCTATCTACCTATCTATTTATCTATTAATCTATCTATCTCTCTATCTATCTATCTATCAATGTATTTATCTATCTATTTATTTATCTATCAATCAATCTCTCAATCTATCTATCTATCTATCTATCTATCTATCTATCTATCTATCTATCTATCTATCTATCTATCTATCTATCTATCTATCTATCTATCTATCACCCAAAAAATCTATTAGTGAAGGCACGGGAACCTGAAACAGATTTAGACCTTAGCCGTGACAGACACCCTGAAACGACCAGGCTGATATTGACGAATCGGAATCATAACGAAAAAGAGGGGGACTTCATATTGCATCGATCGTTCACTGCGCCCTCTGCCTGTGCAATTTTCGATATATGATTCCTCTCCACTCCCCTTCCCCCCCCCCATCCCTATCCCTATCCTCAATCCCTTGCTATCTGCCGGTCGGAGTAAAAAAAAAAAAAAAAAAAAAAAAAAAAAAAAACTGACTTGGTATTAATTTTCTTGTTTGTTTTGTTTTTGTTTTTGTTTTGTATTTTAACCGATTTTGTGTTTTATTTCAGGTATGTTTTGCGAGGGTTCATGTCTCGAGCAGTATAAAGGTATGTACAATCGACCGTCATTTTTTTCTTCATCTTCTTTTCTTTTCTTTCTTCTATCTATTTATTTATTCATTCATTCATATTCATTGTCGATTATCCCAGTATACTAACGATGAACGAGATTTTTTCTTTGTATTTTCGATTATTTTCCGTACGATAATGACGAGCGAGAATTTAGCCCAGAAATAAATAATAATAATAAAATAAAAAAAATGTGAAAGATGATCCCATGACAGCTCGTAGTGACAGATGATCCAGTTAGGCGATCGTGGGATTAAATCGCCGAAAATCGAATCACTGATACGGAGCGAGGTGGGGCGGGGGTTGGGGGTTGGGAGAGGTGGGGGGGGTAGGGGGTTGGAGAGGTGGGGGTGGGGGGGGGTGGGGGGGTGGGGAGAGGTGGGGGTTGGGGGTGGGAGAGGTGGGGGTTGGGGTTGGGAGAGGTGGGGGGGGTTGGGAGAGGTGGGCGAGGTGGGTGAGGGGTTGGGTTGGGAGAGGTGGTGGGGTTGGGGTTGGGAGAGGTGGGGGGGGTTGGGGGTTGGGGAGAGGTGGGGGGGTTGGGGGGTTGGGAGAGGTAGGGGTTGGGTGGTGGTTTGGGAGAGAGGTGGGGGGTTGGGGGTTGGGAAGGTGGCTGGGTTTGGGGGTTGGGGGGGGGGGGTTGGGGGTTGGGAGAGGTAGGGGGGGTTGGGGGTTGGGAGAGGTGGGTGGGGGTAGGGTTGGGGGTTGGGAGAGGTGGGTAGGGGTTGGGGGTTGGGAGAGGTGGGGTAGGGGTTGGGGGTTGGGAGGAGGTGGGGGGTTGGGGTTGGGAGAGGTGGGGGGGTGGGGGGGGTGGGTTGGGAGGTGGGGGGTTGGGGGTTGGGGGTTGGGAGAGGTGGGGGGGTGGGGGTTGGGTTGGGGGGTTGGGGGGGTTGGGGGTTGGGAGAGTGGGGGGGTTGGGGGTCGGGGAGAGGTGGGGGGGTTGGGGTTGGGGAGAGGTGGGGGGGGTAGGGGATGGGGGGGGGGGGGGGGAGGTTGGAGAGGGTGGGGGGTTGGGGGGTTGGGAGAGGTGGGGGGGGGGGGTTGGGAGAAGTGGGGGGTTGGGGTTGGGAGAGGTGGGGGGGGGTTGGGAGAGGTGGGCGAGTGGGTTGGGAGCGTTGGGAGAGGTGGGGGGGGTTGGGGGTGGAGAGGGGTGGGGGGTTGGGAGGTGGGGGGTTGGGAGAGGTGGGGGGGTTGGGGGTTGGGAGAGGTGGGGGGTGGGGTTGGGAGAGGTGGGTGGGGTTGGGTTGGGGGTGTGGGAGAGGGTGGGGGGGTTGGGGGTTGGGAGGTTGGGGGTTGGGAGAGGTGGGGGGTTGGGGGTGGAGGTTGGGGTGTGGGGGGTTGGGTGGGGGGGGGTTGGGGGTTGGGCGAGGTTGCAGGGGTGGGGAGGTGGGGGGGGGAGTTGGGAGAGGTGGGGGGGGAGGGGGGGTGGGGTGGGGAGGTGGGTGGGGGGTTGGGTGGGATGGGCGAGGTGGGGGGTGGGGGGTTTGGGCCGAGGGGTGAGTGGGGGAGCGGGGAGGGGGAGGTGGCAAGGAGGGTGAGGGTTAGGGGAGGTGGGCGGGGGTTGGGTGAGGTGGGCGAGGTGGGTGGGGGTTGGGCCGAGGGGATGCGAGGTGGGCCGGGGAGCGGGGGGTTGGGGGTTGGTGGAGCGTGGGCGAGGCGGGCGGGGGCTTGGGGAGGTGGGCGGGGGTTGGGGAGGTGGTCTCCGATTGTTCGTAGCGGGGTCGGGGAGAGGGGAGAGAGGGGTTGTTATTCGCTTTTCGGGAGTGTTATGTATAGCAATAGGTGCATGTGTGTCTACGTGTTCATGTAGATGCGTATGTATATGGACGTACTCGTATGGATATGCACATTTCTGTGGATGGATACACATACACACGCACACATGCATGTATACGCACACACACACATGCATGCATACGCACACACTCACTGACAAAAAAAACACACAAATACACAAACTCATTTTCCATTCCTTTTCTCATTATCCTTTTCCCCCTCTTCTTCTTCTTCTTCTCCCCTCCTCCTCCTCCTCCTCCTCCTCCCTCCTCCTCCTCCTCCTCTCCTCCTCCTCCTCCTCCTCCTCCTCCTCCTCCTCCTCCTCCTCCTCCTCCTCCTCCTCCTCCTCCTCCCCCCCCTCCTCCTTCCTCCTCCTCCTCCTCTCCTCCTCCTCCTCCTCCTCCTCCTCCTCCTCCTCCTCCTCCTCCTCCTCCTCCCTCCTCCTCCTCCACCTCCTCCTCCTCCTCCTCCCTCCTCCTCCTCCTCCTCCTCCTTCTCCTCCTCCTCCCCTCACTGTACATTCATACCCACAAGTACAAAAAAAGAAGAGAAAATCTACTCTAATGAGGAAACCTTAATGAGGGTTGATCAGATACATATCACTCGATGGCGTATGAGGAGATGAGGGGAAGAGGGAAATGAAGTGAAATAATAGACATGAGTTTGGCGAAAATGAGGTGGCTCTTGTGAGGGAGAGAATAGGTTGGAGGTCGTGGAGATCGACATTATTTATGAGGTTTACAAGACAATTGGGAAAGTTTTTTTTTTTAAATAGAAAAAATGATGGGTAGTTAACCAAAGGGATCGACATTATTTATGAGGTTTACAAGACAATTGGGAAAGTTTTTTTTTTTCTTAATAGAAACATATGAGGATTTATAGAACGGTGAATAAAAAGGAGGATATAGAGATCTAAAAGATGACTATATGAATAACAAATGAGAAATGAGAAGGGGAAGAAGAATTAGAATAAGAAATGATAGATAAACTATGAACATTGTCAATAATAAAAAAAAAGAAAACTTTAAGAAAAAAAAACTTGAAAAACAGGAACTTTACGAAACGTTAAATACGACATGAGGAAGAAATAGATAATAAAAATAATAATAAAAAAACAGAACACTATAGATATGTTAAATTAGAAATGAAATAGATAAGAAGACAAAGTGAATGAATAATGGAAAATTATTAAGAGAAATATGATGGGAAAAAATATGAGAATTTTCACTCCGAGGCCCATATATCAGTTGGAGAAATTTATAGGTCATGTTAGTGTATAAGGGATAAGTAACTCCTTGCTGCCTTTATCAGTTTCTCGAGGACGAAAGTGAACGAAAAGCAAGGTATATTGTCCTCTCATTAACGCGGGTGTTCAAGTTTGTACTTTATCTCTTTTATTTATTTGTTTATTTCTGTTATCATTGTTTTTATTGAGTTCATCAGTGGCTTTTAATATTTTTCCATTTTCTTTACGCAATGTTCTTCTATTTATCTCTCTCTCTCTTACTGTCTTTCTATCTGTCTCTCCGTCTATACGTCTGTCTACCTACTTGCCTGTCTATCTAGGCAGTTATCTTTCTGCCTGTCTAACAGTCCGTCCTTTCATTTATTTAGCTATCTCTCTCTCTCTCTCTATCTATCTATCTATCTATCTCTCTCTTCTTCTCTTCTCTCTCTCTCTCTCTCTCTCTCTCTCTCTCTCTCTCTCTCTCTCTTCTCTCTCTCTCTCTCTCTCTCTCTCTCTTCCTCTCTCTCTCTCTCTCTCTCTCTCTCTCTCTCTCTCTCTCTCTCTCTCTCTCTCTCTCTCTCTCCTCTCTCTCTCTCTCTCTCTCTTCTCTCTCTCTCTCTCTCTCTCTCTCTCTCTCTCTCTTTCT
>NW_020869832.1:548574-578574 GCF_003789085.1 Penaeus vannamei | reverse complement strand
AGAAAAGTGAAGGAAAAGGAAAGAGGAAAGATTAAATATGGAAAGAGGGAGACAGGGCGAGAGAATAAAGAGGGAAAAGAGAAAGGAAGAGAACCGAAAGATTAAAGATGGAAAGAGGGAAAGGGAAAAGAAAAGGCGAGGAAGATTGATATGGAAGAGAGAAATAGGAAGATGGAGAAGGAGAGAGAGCGAGTGAGATGTATCTTAGATGTAGAAAGGATAAGAAAAAGGAGAAAATAAGGAGATAATAGAGAAGAAGGAAGTATTAGCACTATATGAAAGAAAGAGGGAGTAGAGAACAATAAAAACAGAAAGAGAAAAGGGAAAAAAGACAAAAGTAAATTTTGCTAAAATGATAAATATAGAATTTCCAATAATAAGAAATAATGATGATGAGTTATAGAAAGATAATAATGATGGATAACGACGATGATAATGGATGAATGGTAATGATGAAAGGTAAAACGAATGAAATAAAACGCACACAATGAAAATGAAAACAGAAATAAAAAAAAAATAAAAACAAGAAGATAAGCCCAAAGAAAGGGAGAGGGAGTAGAAAACAGATGATAACGGGAGCAAGGGTTAAACAGGAAAGATTGGAAAAGATTAGGAAGATTTAGAGAGGACAAAAGATTAGCAAAATGTAAGGAGGGCGTTGCGCAGGTAGAAAAATACAGGTAGAGGGGGTTAATGAGCGGGGACGGGAGGGGGGGGAGGTGGTGGGGAGATTAGAGGGTAGTGGGAAGAGGGAGGAGGAGGAGTAGGGAGGTGGAGGGTGGAGGGGGAGGTGGAGGTGGTGGAGGAGGAAGGTGGAGGGAGGTGGAGAGGAGGAGAGGGGGAGGTGGTGGAAGGGGAGGGTAGGAGGTGTGATGAGGGTAGGGGGTGATGAGGGGAGATGGAGAGTAGTGGAAAGAGGAAGGAGGAGGGAGGAGAGGGAGGAGGAGGAGGAGGAGGAAGAGGGGGGGGTCTTGGGAAAGGGAGGAAAGTGTGGAGGGTAGGAGGAAGGAGGTGGGAATAGGGGGGGTACGTGGAAACAGGGGGTAAATAGGGGGTGGGTCATAGAAAGTGGAAGAAATGGGAGAGGGGGTAGAGGAAAGGGGAGGAAGAAAGGGTTAGGGGAAAAGAGGGGGCCAAGGGGGGGGTCCAAGACAGGACGAAAGGCCGGCACGCAAGGAAGTGAATTGGACGAAAGAGGGAAAGAGGGGAAGCGAGGGAGAGGGAGAGATAAAGGGAAGAATGAAAGGGAAAAATAAAAACGAAAGCAGATTTTATGTAAATAATTGAATAGAAAGAAATAAGAGTATGTTTGTATATATATATATATATATATATATATATATATATATATATATATATATATATATATATATATATATATATATAGTATACATATATATACATATATATATATATATATATATATACATATATATATATATATATATATATATATATATATATATATATATATATATTATATATATATATATATATATATATATATTATATATATATATATAATATACAAGCTGCTTCTACTACTACTACTAATGATAATGATAAAGATAATCTTGTTATCATTATTACCATCACCATTATTGATATAACATATATGATAATAATAATAAGGAAATTAAATAACTAGTAAGAATGACAAGGTCAGAAAGAAAATAAACGCCTTGAATGCAACATCATCAACATCAATTTACGGTTAAGGTCATTTTGCAAAAGCTCTTATTAAGTGATATATATTCATTATAAAGTTATGATAAGCATAATCCATCTTAATATGAGGATATTACGTAATTTATCATCTTTCCGTATTTGTTCTCTCTTTCTGAAAATTTAATTCTTCTTCTTCACCTCCTCTTCCTCCTCTCTCTCTCTCCTGTCTCTACCATTCGCATCTCTTCTATTTTCCGTTCTTAATGATGATTATATAAGAGGATAAAGGGTATCACAGCCTCATTACATCATTACTGCATCACTGTGATTGATTGATTTGACCGCAATCAACTTCCACTGGGATTCGGGGTTTTCGTGTTTTTTCTTCGTCTTTTTTTCCAGTTATTAATCAACTTGTCTCTTTTATTGATTGTTATTACATTGCCTGGTTTTCGGATCACGGAGAAAATGGTTTATTTTGACTTTTGCTATTGGCGTTTTTGTAAGGGTGGTGGCAGCACCATTTTCCGATTGTTATTATTATTATTATTATTGTTATTACTATTATTATTATTATTTGTTATTACTATTATTATTATTATTATTATTATTATTATTGTTATTATTATTATTATCATTATATTATATCATTATTATTATTATTATTATTATTATATTATTATTAGTTAAGTTAGTAGTATATATTATTGTTATTATTATTATTATTATTATTATTATTTATTATATTATTATTATTATTAATTATTACTATTATTTATTATTATTATCTTATTTCTAATCATTCTGTATCCTGATTTGTTTATGTCTCTCGGATTTCGTTCTGTCTGAGAAATGACGTCATTGTTTAATATCATTTTATATATATTTTTTACAATCTTCTTTTTTTTTCTTTTTTTTTTGTATTTTCTTTTGTTTTATTTTCTATCTGCTCCTCCTCCTCTTCTTCTTCTCAATACCCTCTTCTACTTACCACTCACCCCGCTCTTATATCCTCTTCCTCGTATCCCCTCCTCTCTCCTCTCCTTCCTCCTCCACCTCCCTTCCTGCCTCTCTCTCCTCCTCCACCTCCTCCTGCCTCTCCTTCTCTCCCACCTCTTCCTTCCTCCTCCTCCTCCTCCTCCTTCCTTCCTCCTCCCTCCACCTCTCCTCCTCTCCACCTCACCTCTCCTCCTCCACCTCCTCTCCTTACACCTCTCCTTCCTCCTTACCTCTCCTTCCTGCTTCTCTCCTCCTCCCTTCCTCCAATCTCCACTCTCCTCCTCCTCCTCCTCACCTCCGACCCCTCCTTGCTCTCTCCTTCCTCCTCCACCTCTCCTGCCTCCCTTCTCTCCTCCACCTCCTCCGCCTCCTCTCCTTCCTCCTCCACCTCCTCCTGCTCCTCTCCTTCCTCCTCCATCTCTCCTTCCTCTTCCACCTCTCCTTCCTCCTCCACCTCCGCCTCCTCTCCTTCTCCTTCCTCCACCTCCAGCTCCACCTCCCTACCTCCTCCTCCTCTCTCTCTCTCCTTGCTTCACCAGCCCTCCTCTTCTCCTCATCAGCTGCTCCTCTTCCCCTTGGCCGCGGCGGGGATGCAAGAGGGTTTCATCAGCCACATTAATTCCAGATTATGAAGTCAGAAATGGAATTATCCTCACCTGCGCAACGACAACTTTTGCATCAGTTCTCCTCCCTAAGAAGTGGGACTGGAGCTCCCCTGCGCGTAAGGTCGCTCGTCCTACTGAAAATCCAAGGCGTGGTCGACCTTCTGGGTCCTGACGTCGCGTGGGATGAGGCGGTTCTCCATTTTTTTAAATTATTTTTTTAAATTTTCTTTTCTTTATTTTGCCTTTTCTTTCTTTCTCTTATTTTTTCTTTCATTTTTTTTTTTTTCTTTTTTGGATATCGAAGGGATATTGGAAGAAGCGAAGGTCGGGTTCCCATAGGCTTTGGCTGGTTATCCCAACCTTATGTGTTCTTAAAACGACCTTTGACACGTTACAGGCCTTTTAATGGGAATCTCAGCACTTGGGGTTTAATTTTTCAAGGGTATTTTTCAACGCCATTAGCCTGTCCTCTCGATGAAAGATTTTTTTTTTAATGCCGAAAACATGATGATGGAAAGGGACAAATGAAAAAAAAAGCCCGAATGAAAATAAACCAAGATAAATGGCAAAGAAGAAGAAGAAGAAGAAATAGAAGAAACAGACGGAAAAGGGGAGATCCAGACTGATAGACAGATAGACAGTGACTACAGCATCCCCTCCTCCCCTAACCCCTTCCTTCACCCCCTTCTCTCTCCTCTTCCTCCTGCATCCTATTCCCCAATCTCTCCCCTCACTTCTCCTCTCTCCCCCTCCACCTGCTTCCCATCCCCCATCTCTCCCTCTCACCTCCCCTCACTTCCTCTCTCTCCCCTGCACCCCACCCCTCATATCCCTTCAACCCTACCCCACCCCTCACCTCCCCTCACCTTCTTACCTTTGCTGTCTACCTTTCTTATTCCCTCACTTCCTCCTCCACCATCTCCTCTTGCTCTTCCAGTTTATTTTCCCCTCACCTTCACCCTCACCTTCCTCATCCCCTTATCCCTGGTCTTTTCCACATCCTCTTATCCCCTTCCTCTCCCCTCTCAGCTCCCTGTATCTCATCTCCTTCTCCCCTCATCTCCTTTTAGCCTATCCTACCATCTCCATGTACCCCTTTTCCCCTCACCCCTGTCATCTACCTCCACTCACCTCATCCCCTCATTTCCCCCCATCTCCCCTCACCCCTAAACTCTCCTCACCACATTCCTTTTCCCCTCATCCCGTCCCTCTCATTTCCCTCATCTCATAAACTCTCCCTACCCCGTCCCCTCATCTCCCTCACCCCTAAACTCTCCCCACCCCGTCCCTTCATCTCCGCTCACCCCGCCCTCATCTCCCCTCACCCCTTAAACTCTCTCACCCCGCCCCTCATCTCCTCACCCCCTAAAATCTTCTCACCCCGCCCCTCATCTCCCCATCATCCCCTCACCCCCTAAACTCTCCTCACCGTCCCCTCCCCCCCCCTCTCACCCCATCCCCTAAACTCTCCTCACCACATCCCTTTTTTCCCCTCATTTCCCCTCACCCCCCTCCCCTCCCAGCGCGTCCCCCGCACCGCTGATGGCCACATCCTCCACATTTAAAACTCCCGCTGATCAAAAGCCTCGCCTGTATGTCCTCACTAATTAAATACAGCCATAATAAGCCCCCTCCTCTCCCCTCCTTCCCCTCCCTTCCCTTACCTCCCCTCTCCTCCCCTTCCCTCTCCCTTCCCCTCCCCTCCCCTGCCTATCCTTTGGCCTGCAGGCGATGTCCTTTGAGCTTAATGCGTGTGTTTGGACGGGGAGGGGGGGAGGGGGGAGAGTTGGGTAGGGGTGGGTATAGGGGGAGGGGTGTAAGGGGAGTAGGGGGTGGTTTTTTGTGTGGGGGGGTTTGTTTGTTTGTTTGTTTGTTTGTGTGTGTGGGGGGGGAAGGGAGGTGTTTGTTTGTTTGTGTTTGTTGTGTGTGTGTGTGTGTGTGTGCGTGCGTGCGTGTGCGTGTTTGCGTGTACGAGCGCTGTGACTGAGTATAAAATCCGTACACGTGGAAGAACCGATGTGTCCTCTACTCCTCCCACCTTCCCCCCACCCATTCCCTTCCTATCCACGCACCTCCCCCACCCCCTCCTCTTTCTCCATCCTCACCCACTCCTACCCACTCTTACCAGGACGGGTTTGTCTCGGGAGTGGGATTAGAGTGGCCAGAAGGGGAAGAGAGAGGGGGAGAAAGAGGAGGGGAGCTGAAGAAGAAGAGGGAGGGGAAGGGAGGGAAGAGGGGGAGGGGGAGTGGGAGGAGAGGGGAAGAGAAAGGAAAAGGATGAAGAGGGAGTGGAGTAGAAGAGTAAGAGGGAGAGAGAGTGAGAAGAGAGTGGATAAGAGAAAAGAAAAGGAGGAAGAGGAGGGGAAGTGGGAGGAGAGTGGGGAAGAGGGTGGAGGAAGAGGAAGTGGAGCAGAAGGGAAGAGGGAAAAGGGAAGTAGGAAGAGGGAGGGGAAGGGGAAAAGAGTGGAGAGAGAAGAAGAGAGAGGAGGAGAAGGAGGGAGAAGAGGGAGTGAAGCAGCAGGAAAAGAGAGAGGGGAGGAGAAAGAGGAAGGGGGAGTGGGGAGGAGGAAGGGGGGGGGGGGGGGAGGGAGAGGCTTTTAGATTGGGCCATATTACATGAAAGGGACTGCATCCACTCCGAATTTCAGCCTGAAAGTGCACAGAAAACTGGACCTTCCAAGCATGGCGAGGGAAAAGAGAGAGGGAGAGAGAGAGAGAGAGAGAGAGAGAGGAGAGAGAGAGAGAGAGAGAGAGAGAGAGAGAGAGAGAGAGAGAGAGAGAGAGAGAGAGAGAGAGAGGAGAGAGAGAGAGAGGGGGGGTGGGGGAGGGAGAGAGGGACAGAAAGGAAGGAAAGAGAGAGGTAGGGAGATAGAGATGTAGAGAGTTATATATATATATATATATATATATATATATATATATATATATATATATATATATATATATATATATATATATAATATATATATATAATATATATATATATATATATATATATATATATATATATATATATATTATATATATATATATATATATATAATATATATATATATAATATAATATATATATATATATATATATATATATATATATATATATATATATATATATATATATATATATATATATATATATATATATATATATATATATATATATATATATATATATATATATATATATATATATTTATATATATATATATATATATATATATATATATATATATATATATATATATATATATATATATATATATATATATATATATATATATATTATATATATAGAGAGAGAAAAAGGGTAGAGAAAGATGTATTTAGAGATATATATAGAGATACAAGTAGATAGATAGATAGATAGATAGATAGATAGATAGATAGATAGATAGATAGACAGACAGACCGAGAGAAAGTAAGGAAGAGAAAGTGAGGAGAGTGAGTGCGTCAGTGAAAGGGAAACAGAATGGAATAGGCAAAAAAAAAAAAAAAAAAGTTTTAAAATATTAAAAAACAGTAAAAATATATAGATAGATATATAAAATTAAACAAAATAAAATAAAAATATATCCGAGATACATGTCAGCCCGTGTTCTCCAACCCGCCGCCCGCCCCCCCCCCCCACCTCCCATGGGCGTCTCATGACCGCCCGCAGAGCCATTCCATGAGCCTCATGAATACTTACGGGAAAGGCCTTCGATATCTAGGCATCAGGCCCATTAAGGAGGTTTTTTTCTCTTTTTTTCCTTTATTTTATGTTTTATTCATTTCATTAATGATTTTTTTTTATTCATTATTGGTTTATTCATTCAATCATTTCTATTTTTTTTTTTTTTTTTTTTTTTGTTTGGGTTGTTAGTTTTCTCTTTCTTTTTCTTTCAATTCGAAATTTTATTGAATCAATGTTTTTTTCATTATTGGTTTATTTATTTAATCATTTCTATTTTTTTTCTCTCTCTCTTTTTCTTTTAATTCGAAATTTTATTGAATGAATAAAGTTTTTTATTCATTATTGTTTTATTTATTTGATAATTTATATATATATATTTTTTTAGTTTTTGTTTGTTTCTCTCTTTTCTTTTTCTTTTCATTTCGAAACTTTATTGATTTATGTGTTTTGCTTGTTTTTGTCTATTTGTTTGTTGGTATGTTTATTTAGTCATGTGTTTATTTACGTATTTATTTATATATTCATTTATCTGTTTGTTGATTTACCTACTTATATACTTATCTCCTGATCTTCTTATCATTCGAAAAAAATAGTGAAAAGAGAAAGAAAAAAATAATAATGATAATAATACGGAACATGCAGCGACTGACAGACGAATAGACGAGTAAAAGCAAATGTGATGAAGGGATAAACAAGGAAAACACGAGAAGAAATGTTCAAGTTGTATGAACATTTATCTTGATTTCCTCATACGTTGAATATTTTTGTTTTTTTCTATTTTATTTATTTTATACCGTTGATTTTTTTTGTCTATTCATTCGCTGAATATCATTCATTATTAGTTATTATTTATCTATTCATAAGTTGAATATTATTTGTTTATTTTCGTTTGTTTAATAAAGTTTAATCTTTTTTTCCTCTTTCTTAAACAAAGCAAGAAATCACAAAAAAGCGAGATTAAGTAAAACATTTAAACACTGATGACGTCATCCTTACCCATTCCTCTATCCACAACCCCATACCCACCCACCCCTACCCCTATCCACCACCCTTCCTCCCACCCCTTATCCACCACCCATCCCTTCCACTACCCCCCCATCCTATCCACAACTCCCTATAACCCAACCCACCCCCTCCCACCCTCTATCCGCAACCCCATACCCCCCTCCCCTCCCCCACCCCCACCTCACAACCCCCTCCTTCCCTTTATCCAAAACCCCCCCACCTCCCCTACCCACCACCGCCTATCCACCAACCCCTCCCACCTCTATCCACAACCCCTACCCACCACCACCCTACTCCCCCCAATCCATCCCCCCCACCCTATCCACCAACTCCAACCCCCCCCTCCCCTCCCCCCACCCCACTACCCCCTCCCACCCTCTATCCTACCCACCACCGCCTATCCACCAACCCCTACCCTCTATCCACAACCCCCCTCCCTATCTACCCCCCCCTATCCACCCCCCCACCCTACCACCAACCCCAAACCCTCCCCTCCCCCACCCCACCCATCCACCCACCCCCCCTACCCACCCTTTATCCACAACCAACCTACCCCCTCCCCCTCCCCACCCCACCCCACTACCCCCTCCTTCCCTTATCCACAACCCCCTTCCCTATCCCCCCCCCCCCCCCGCCCGAGAGACTCCCGGAGACCGAACGCAAAATTCTGAATTGCAGAGCGATTCAAATTAACGACCGAACAGCAGTGAGGCGGGGGTGCGATCTTTTGGTCAGTTTTTTTTTTTTTTTGGGGGGGGGGATTTAGTTGTTTTTCCTGTCTGTCTTTTGGTTCGTTCGTTTTGTTTGTTGTATTTTCTGTCTTCGTTTGTTTGTGTGGATGAGTTTTGTGTCCGTTTGTTTGTCTCTCTTGTCTATTCTATCTCCCTTTCCTCCATTTTCAATTTTCCTATTTCCTTCCTCTCTCTTTCTCTCTTTTTCTCCCCCCCTTCTCTCTCGCCTTCCCTCTCTTCCACCCTTCCTCCTTCCCTCCTCTCTCTTCCACCTTACTCATCCCCACCCTCTCCCTCCTCCTCTCTCCCTCCCTAGCCCCCATTCCCCTCCCACCCTCCTATCCCCCCTCCCCCTCTGCCCCTTCTCCCCCCCCCTCCCCCTCCCCCTCTCTCTCTCTTCTCTCTCTCTCCCCCTCCCTCCCTCCCCTCACCCACTTCTCTTCCTCCCACTTTCCCCTCCCTCTGCCCCCCCCACCCCCCTCCCTCCCCCTTCTCTCTCTTCTCTCTCTCTCTCCTGCTTTTATCAAATTCGACTGCGGTGGCGCTGTGTTTGATGTTAACCGAGCTATGCAACAAAAGTCGTTTAGGCGTGAAGTCTCCCCGGTGGACCGAGCTGCGAAGTATTGACTGTGACGGTTGCACGGGCGGAGATGGAGGGCGGGAGGGGGGGGGTGGAGGTGGGGGGGGATTGGGCGGGATGGAAGGGTGGGCGGGATGGGAGGGAGGAGGGAGAGGGGTGAAGTGTGTATGTGTGTGTATGTTTGATTTTTTTCCTTTTTTGTGTGTGTTTGATTATATATATGTATGTGTGGTGTGTTTGATTATATATAATATATATATATATATATATATATATATATATATATATATATGTGTGTGTGTGTGTGTGTGTGTGTGTGTGTGTGTGTGTGTGTGGTGTGTGTGTGTGTGTTGTGTGTGTGTGTGTGTGTGTGTGTGTGTGTGTGTGTGTGTGTGTGTGTGTGTGTGTGTGTGTGTGTGTGTGTGTGTGTGTGTGTGTGTGTGTGTCTCCACAACCTCATGCTCACCTCCACCTGCTATCCACTATCCCCTGCCACCCCTATCAACTAACCATGCGTGTGTGCACGAGTAAATGGATGAGTGAGAGAGAGAGAATGTGTGTGTGTGTGTGTGTGTGTGTGTGTGTGTGTGTGTGTGTGTGTGTGTGTGTGTGTGTGTGTGTGTGTGTGTGTGTGTGTGTAGTGTGTGAGTGATGAGTAAGTGAGAAAGGAAGAAGAAACGAAGAGACAAAAGAGAATAACATAGGAAGACTGGGAAAAAAGTGAGATGAAAATGAATGATCGTGGAACTAAGAAAAAAAACTGACATGGCAAAAGAGAAAGAAAGACAGAGAGAGAGAGAAAGAAAGAAATGATAAAAAAATAGACGTACATTTTTTTCTTTAATTTTTACAGAAAGGAAAGAGAAACTTTGAAAATCCAGAAGAAAGAAAGAGAGAGAGAGAGAGAGAGAGAGAGAGAGAGAGAGAGAGAGAGAGAGAGAGAGAGAGAGAGAGAGAAAGGGAGAGAGAGAAATGGGAGAGAAGGAGACAGACAGACAGACAGACAGACAGAGACAGAGACGGATAGACAGAAAGATAGACAGCGAAAGAGAGAGAGAAAGAAAAGCAATAAAGACAGAAGAAGCGACAAAGGGAGAGGGAAGGGAGACGAGGAGAGGACACCAAAACGCTGTCGTTGCTGAGTCGCCGGAATTTGGAAATGGCGACCAGATATGAATTTCAACTTGAAGGCTACGCGGGCATGGGAATAACCAGAGGGAGGGGGGGGAAGGGAGGAGGGAAGGGAGGGAGTTGATGGGGAGATGGGATGGGGGAGGGGGGAAGGGAAGGAAGGGAGATGGGGTGGGGGAGGGGGAAGGGAAGGAAGGGAGATGGGGTGGGGAGGGGAAAGGAGGGACGTGGAGGGAAGGGAGAGGGATGGGTGGACCTTTGAGGGGGGGAAGGGAGGGAAGGGAGTGGAAATTGATGGGGAAGGAAGGATGGCTAGGGAGGGGGAAGGGGGGAGGGAGGAGGGGAAGGGAGTGGAAGTTGATGGGTGGGAATAACCAGAGGGAGGGGGGGAGGAGGAGGAAGGAAGGGAGAGTTGATGGGAAGGGAGATGGGGTGGGGAGAGAAGAGAGGGAGAGGGATAGTGGAGGTGGGAAGGGAGGGAGAGGAAAAAGGAGGATGGTTGGGGAGGGGAAGGGGTAGAGGGGGTGGGAAGGGAGGGAGGGGGAGGGGAGGAGAAGAGGAAGGGAGGATGGCTTGGGAGGGGAGGGGGGGAGAGGCGATGGGAAGGGGGAATGGTGGATGGACGTAGCGTGGGAGGGGAAGAAGAATGAGGAGGTGGAAGAGGGAGACGAAAGTACGATAGTAGAGTGAGGATGGATAAAAGAAAAGAAGGAGGGGGAAAGGGGAGGGATCGAAGGCAGAGAAGAAGCGCGAGAGAGAGAAGGGGAAGAGAGAGAGGAAATGGAGACAGATGAAGGGAGTAGGTAGAGGAGGAGAAAGCAAAGGAGAGAGGAAGGGAGAATGATGAAGCGAGAAGAAAGGAAAGGATAGGCAGCGGGAGGGATTTATAGAAAGAGGGAAGGAGAGTCGAAGGAAAATGGGGAGGAGAAGGGAAATGGGGAAGAGGGAAATAGGATGAAATGGGGGAGAGGGGAATGAGGTGAAATGTTGGAGTGGGACGAAGGAAAATGGGGGAGGATTAGGGAGAAATGGGGGAAGGGGGACAAAGGGAAATTGCGGAGGAGAATGAGGGGAAATGAGGGAGGGGGGCAGGGGGAAGTGGCGCAGGAGGATGAAGGGAAATATGGGAGAGGGAAATGAGGGGAGGGGGACGAGGGAAAATGAGTGAAGGGTCGAAGAGAAAATGGGGGAGGGGGCGAGGATGAGAGGAACTGGGAAGGAGAGTGAGGGAAAATGGGAAGGGGACGAGGGGACGAGGGGAAGTAGGGAAGTGGGGGACGTTGACCAAATAGGAGCTTCTGTTCAAGAATTTCATGAACGCATCATCTTTCGTCTTGTTGGAGAGACTGCGAGAAATTGTTGCAATGCTGCAAATACTTGGTGTATCTAGATTCATTGCAGTTTCAGCTTATTCAGCGATTCTGCTGTCTGTCTGTCTGCCTCTCTCTCTCTCTCTCTCTCTCTCTCTCTCTCTCTCTTCTCTCTCTCTCTCTCTCTCTCTCTCTCTCTCTCTCTCTCTCTCTCTCTCTCTCTCTCTCTCTCTCTCATCTCTCTCGTCTTCTCTCTCTCTCTCTCTCTCTCTCTCTCTCTCTCTCTCTCTCTCCTCTCCTCCTCTCTCTCTCTCTCCTCCTCCTCTCTCTCTCTCTCTCTCTCTCTCCTCTCTCTCTCTCACCTTCTCTTCTCTCTCTCTCGTCTCTCTATCTCTTCTCTCTCTCTCTCTCTCCTCTTCTCTCTCTCTCCTGTCTGTCTGTCTGTCTGTCTGTCTGTCTGTCTGTCTGTCTCTCCTCCTCATCCCTCTCTCTCCTCTCTCTCCCTCTCTCTCTCCCTCTCTCTCCTCTCTTCTCTCTCTCTCTTCTCTTCTTCCTCATCTCTCTTTATCCCTCTCTTCTCTCTCTCCTCTCCCTGCTCTCTCTCTCTCTCTCTCTCTCTCTCTCTCTCTCTCTCTCCCCTCTCTCTCTCCGTCTCTCTCTCCCTCTCTCTCTATCTATATATATATATATATATATATATATATATATTATATATATATATATATATATATTATATATATATATATATATATATATTATATATATATATATATAATATATATATATATATGTGTGTGTGTGTGTGTGTGTGTGTGTGTGTGTGTGTGTGTGTGTGTGTGTGGTGTGTGTGTGTGTGTGTGTGTGTGTGTGTGTGTGTGTGTGTGTATGTATATATATATATATATATATATATATATATATATATATATATATATGTACACACACACACACACACGCACACACACGCACGCACACACACACACACAACACAAATATACGTGTGGGTGTGTATTATTTTGCTCATATTGCCTTTTTCAACAAAAACATTTCCCATGCCCGCCCCCACCCCATCCTCCCGACCCAGAGCCGTTATCTCAACCCCCCCTACCCCCCTGTCTTCCTTTAGCCACCTCCCCCTCCCCCCCCTCCTCCCCCTGGCACCGTCCATCTTCATCTCGTCGCCGAGATCTCGAATTTCGCGGATGATGCTGGTGGATGCTGCGCCGATAGTGACTCTGATGGTGTACGGTTTCCCTCGAGCGAATGAGGGAGGGAGGGAAGGCTGGCGATAACGTCGGAATAACGCAGATGGCGATGATTGCGACGGGGAAGGGGAGGTGGAGTAGGGGCAGAAGGGGGGGGAGGGGGGTGGAGGACAAGCAACAGTTTGTATTGTGCTTGTAGGTGTGATGTCTGTTGTATGGTGACGTGGTTGTTGCTCGCTTCCAGCCGCGTGTGTCATGTCGTGTCATGTCGTGTCATGGCGTACGAGGGGAGGTGTAGGTACATCTATCTTATTCAATACCGTAGGGCTCAGGTGTTGACTGGTTTGCAAGTCCAATTAAACTCACATTGTCAGATTGTTAACCTGCAATTTGGAGTTCGTGAGGGGGGGGGGGAGGTGACAGGGGAGAAGAAGAGAGGGGATAGAGGAGAGAGGTGAGGGAGGGAGAGAGGAGAGGAAAGGGGACTGGGGAAGGTGGGGGAGGCAGAGAAGAGAGAGAGAGAGAGAGAGAGAGAGAGAGAGAGAGAGAGAGAGAAGAGAGAGAGAGAGAGAGAGAGAGAGAGAGAGAGAGAGAGAGAGAGAGAGAAGGGAAGAGGGTGAGAGGGTGAGAGAGTGAGAGGCAGAGAGAGGTGAGAGAGAGGAGGGTGAGAGGCTGAGAGAGGGAGAGGTAAGAGAAGGAGAGGGTGAGAGAGGGAGAGGGTGGAGAGAGGGAGAGGTGAGAGAGAGAGAGAGAGAGAGAGAGAGAGAGAGAGAGAGAGAGAGAGAGAGAGAGAGAGAGAGAGAGAGGAGAGAGAGAGAGAGAAGCGGGGGAGAGACTGAGAGGAAGAGAAAGAGAAAGAGAGTATGAAACAGCGAGGGAGAAACACAGAGAAGAGGAGAGAAGGAGAGGATAGAGAATGACAGGTAGGATAAAAAAAAATCAAAAGCAAACAGAACAAAAGATATATATATAAAAAAATAACAAGAGACAAACGAACATAGAGACGACTGACAGACAGACCGATTATTGATATGTGTATTTTGACAATGAATATTTCACTCTTGTTCACTCGCCGGAACGTCAAAAACCGAAATTTATATCAGATTTTCGAAATAGAAAAAAATATATGTATATGTCTATATTTCTTTTTGAAGTGAAATTAAATGAAGATAACTAAAGTTTATTTATTGGCGGAGAGAATTCGCTTTTGATAAAAAAGAAAAATCCGAGTCAGTAAATTCTAAATTACAGATTGATTATAAAGAAATGTTTCAAAAGAGCAGGAGGAGGACGAAATGAAACGACTATTTTAAAGTGATTATTTTTGCTTCTACTGCTGCAGTTACTGGTGGTATTACTGCCACTACTACATAACAGGCTTGGGTCAGTACTACTACTAATACTACTGCTGCTATTACTACTAATACTACTTCTATTGCTACTACTACTTCTAATACTACTGCTGCTGCTGCTATCACTACTACTACTACTACTACTACTATTACTACTGCTGCTGCTGCTACTACTATACTAATACACTGGNACCCTTCTTCCCCACAGCCCCAAACCTCCCAACCCTCTCCTCAACCCCCAACCCCCAACCCTCTCCCCCAACTCCCCTCCAACCCTCTCCCCCAACACCCCCAACCTTCTCCCAATCCCTCCAACCTCCTCCCCCAACCCTTACAAGATCCAACCAGCCCCAACAACTCCTATCAATCTTCCATTCATTTTGTCCCCGGGTCTATAGGCCTATCAGAGGCCAACCCCACGAGGGTCATGGAGTCCTCCTCGAGCTCCAGCCAAAACGCTCTAGCCAAACGCGCTCTCCCTGATGGTCACCTGATGTCTGTCCCCGATTGGTGGGGCCGCGATAACCCCGCCCGGCGCTTCCCACGTTGACTGGGAATCGGGGTATTGTGTACATGGGAAACAGGACACGGGGAAGGGGAGTGTAGGGATAGAGGAATGGGTAGGAATGTTGGTAAATGAATGGATGGGGAGCGATTGATTATAGATATGGGGTGGGGGGGGAGTGGGGGGTCTAGGGTGAGGGGGTTGTAGGATTAGAGGAATGGGTAGGAAGTGGTAGGGATGTTTAGTTCTGTTGGTGAACGAATGGATGGGGGAGATAGTTAGGATGGAGAGGAAGGGATGGAATACGGAATAGATAGTAATGTCAAATAATGAATAAATGGGGAGATAGTAACCTTAGATGCAGTTAATAATTCTCAGGTACCGTTGAACAATGAAACGACGAATAAATGGTAATGTTAACTACCATGGAAAAAGATACCATTGATAAGTGTTTGAATGAACTGATAGTACTGTATAGTACTGCTGAGAAATGAATAGTTGGGTTTATTGTGATGCTAAATGCTATTGATAAGGGAGTAACTTGAACGAATTGTACCTATAAGAGCTACTGATAAATGAATGGAGGAATGAATTGATAAATGACCAGCAAGGATGATTTATAGCGTTGAATACAATAGATAAATGATAACATTATTATTATTATTATTGTTACTAATATTATTATTATCATTATTATTACTATTATTATTATTATTATTATTATTACGTAAGAAAAACATGTTAGCTGATCTTTTAAACTAATCAAGAGTCGGAGAAGTTACAATCTCTGAATCATACACACACATACACACGCACAAACATCCACTCATTCACTCACTCAACTCATTCACTCACTCACTCACTCACTCACTCACTCATTCACTCACTCACGCACTATTTAATTTAATTCATAAAATTATTTAGCAAATGATAAGGGGTCGGTTTGTTAAAATTGTGCGAGACCCAATAAATACTTATATATACGGAAATATATATACACAGAAATCTATTTTATATCTATCTGATGAATATACATTTATCTATCTTATATCCGGTAGATATGCATGTCTAGACTGATAGATATGGCTTTCTTTTGTGTATATATGTATGTCTGTATGTATGAATATTCACTGGGTCGGGGCACAGTTTTATTAATGTCAAAAAAGTCTCTCTCGTCTCTCTCTCTCTCTCTCTCTCTCTCTCTCTCTCTCTCTTCTCTCTCTCTCTCTCTCTCTCTCTCTCTCTCTCTCTCTCTCTCCTCTCTCTCTCTCTCCCTCCTCTCCTTTTCTCTCCCCCCTCCTCTCTCTCTCTCTCTCTCTCTCTCTCTCTCTCTCTCTCTCTCTCTCTTCTCTCTCTCTCTCTCTCTCTCTCTCTCTCTCTCTCTCTCTCTCTCTCTCTCTCTCTCTCTCTCTCTCTCTCTCTCTCTCTCTCTTCTCTCTCTCTCCTCTCTCTCTCTCTCTCTCTCTCTCTCTCTCTCTCTCTCTTCTCTCTCTCCTCTCTCTCTCCTCTCCCTCTCTTCCCTCGTCTCTCCTCTAATGGCCGAAGAAAAGATTATATTCCGCGTCTGTCATGTCGCACAAAACACGAACTGCCTTTTTTAAACTTAGATCACAGATATCAATCTCCAGGTTAGATAGCGCATTCCTGCCCTTCCAGATTCACTTTTTAGTCGAGTCATTGTGTGATTCGCCAGTTTCGGGTCGCGTCTGATTCGTATCGACGTACGTTTCGGATACGGTGCGAGATTGGCGGTTAGGTGTGTGTGTGTGCGTGTGTGTGTGTGTATGTGTGTGTGTGCATATGTTGTTTCTTTTTTCTAAAATTCAGTTTTACTCTAGCTGTGATTCATCCACCCCCCCCACACACACACACGCACAAGCACGCACACCCATCCACGCACGCATGCAGTCACTCACTCACTCACTCACTCATGCAGTCACTCACTCACTCACACACACACACGCACACACACACACACACACACAACACACTACACACACACACACACACACACACACACACACACACACACACACACACACACACACACACACACACACACACACACACACACACACACACACACACACCACACACACACACACACACACACACACACACACCACACACACACACACACACACACACACACACACACACACACACACACACAACACACACACACACACACACACACAAACACACGACTAACACAGCGCACACAAGGCAGCGAAATTGAAAAAAAGTCGTAAAGATCTTTCCTGTTCGAGTGTGAGACCAACGCGGGAGAGACGACTACATATCTGGCAAACATAAAACGACTTACACGACCAGAGGAGTCTTTTGAAAACGACCCTGGGGTGGGTGGAGTTTGAGGGGGTGGATGGAGGGTGAGGGGGGGAGTGATGGGTGTGGGGTGCTGGGTAAGGAGAAGTGGGGGAGGTAGGGTAAGGGGGAGGAGAGGAGGAGGAGGAGGGGGTGGGATGGGGGTTAAGGAAAAGAGGGATAGGAGGGGACAGGGAAGGCGGTAAGGGTAAGGAGGGGATGGGAGGGGGGTTGAGGAAGAAGACGGAAGGGCAGGGGGTTGGTGGGGGAGGGTGTGTTTAGGAGAAGACGGAAAGGGCAGGGGGGTGGTGGGGGAGGGTGTTGTTAAGGAGAAGACGGGAAAGGGTAGAGGGAGGGGAGAGATTAGCGGGGTAAGGAGAAGACGGAGAGGGTAGGGAGTGGGAGGGGGAGATAAGGAGAAGTGGGGAAAGGGTAAGGGGCAAGGGGAAGGGGGTGGTAGGGAGCAGGGGAGAGGTACAGGTCGGCTCTTCTTCTTGGCCTTTCAAAACTCCTCCTAACTTACCTTGTGCTATTGTCTCCTGTTTACCGTAGGGGGCTTCGTTCCTCTTCTTCCCTTTCATCTCTCTTCTCTCTTCGTCTTCTTTCTCCTTATCTGTCTTCTCCTCCTTCTCCTTTCTTCGTCTCTTTCTCATTCTTATCTCTCATTTTCTTCGCCTTCTCCTTATCCCTTTCCTCTCTCTTTCTTTTCTTCTCCTCCTTCTCTTCCCTGCTCATGCTCTTCTTTTTTCTTCTTCTTTTCTTCCTCTTCCTCCTTCTTCTTCTTCCTCTTCCTCTCCCTCGTTCTTCTCCTCCTAATCTTCCCTCTATTCCTCCTCCTCTTCTTTCCTCAACTTCCTTCCATTTCCTTTCTTCCCGACTCCGTCAGTCCTCCACCGCTCCCTCCCCCTCCTCCCCCTCCTCCCCCTCCCTAACTCCGTCCTACTTCCTGTCGGGCTTTTGCAAAGTTCTTCCTCCCTCCTTCCTCCTTTCTTCCTTCTCTCTTCCTCTCTCTTCTTCGTCCAACCTCGACTCAACGTACCTTTCGCTAACAACTTCCTCTTTCTGTCGCACCACAAAGCCATCATCACAGGCGAGATGAGAGAAAAGGAGGGGGGGCGAGGAAAGAGAGAGAGAGGGGGGCGAGGAGTGAGAAGGCAGAGAGAAGAGGGAGGGGGCGAGGAGAGGCAGAGAGAGAGAGGGGGGCGAGGAGAGGGAGAGAGGGAAGAGAGGAGAGGAGAAGGGAGGGAGAGGAAGTATGAGGAGGGGTGAGTACAAAGAGAGAGAGAGAGAAAGAGAGAAAGAGGAAGGAGAAGGAGAAGGAGACAGAGTAAGAGAAATTGAAAGAGATAGAGAAAAAGAGAATGAGAGAAGAAAAAAAAAGAAAGAAAACAGACGAGACCCGGCGACGAGAGAAAGAGAAAGAAAGAGACATCACCCATTGATCCTGAGGGCGAAGGACAATTTCATGGGTGGATGAGATAAGCATCACTAGCTCGACTCCCGCATCTCAAGGGTGTCTCCTTAAACCGCTCCTCCTCAGCCCCCCCCCTCCCTCCCTCCCTCCCCCTGCCATTTGTATCTGTGACATGTATCAGACATGTTTCCCACGGCGGTCTGTTGCCACTTTTCGTTTTTTTTTATCTTTCTTCCTTTCATCTTGTCTTTCTTATACAGCTCTCTCTTGTCTGGTCTCTCTCTCTTTTACTCTCTCTCTTCTCTCCTTCTTCTCCTGCGTCTCCTCTTCTCTCTCGTTGCTTCCTCGTCTCCTCTCTCTCTCTTCTGCTCTCCCGTCCCTCTCTCTCTCTCCTACTCTGCTCGTCTCCTCTCGTCTCTCTCTCTCCTCGTGCGGCTCTCTCTCTTCTCTTTTCCTCTCTCGTTGCTCGTCGTCTCGTGCTCTCACTCTCTGCTCTCTTCTTCTCGTCCTTGCTCGTCGTCTCTCTCTCTCTTCTCTCTCTCTCGTGCGTCGTCTATCTGCTGCTTTCATTTTCTGTTTCTATCGTACCTCAAATTATATACAGCATAGTGAGAATTGAATTATAAAAGAATAATATATTTACTTAAACTCTGAATGTTTATTCATATACACGATTAAAAAAGGAGAACATTAATTACACTATTATACACAGTGTTTTCATTGTCTAAATTTAGGTAGTTTATCATGGTTTATAATTATACGGATTTATGGAAGTTTGAAATGGAGAGATTAAGCGTTCTTGATTAGATAGTAAGAAAGAATGTCGCATTAGAAGAGAGAGAGAGAGATGGATGGAGAGAGAGAGAGAGAGAGAAGATGAAGAGAGAGAGAGAGAGGAGAGAGGAAGAGAGAGAGAGAGAGAAGGAGAGAGAAGGAGAAGAGAGAGAGCTGAGATGAGAGAGAGAGAAGAGAGAAGAGGAGAGAGAGAGAGAGGCATGCAGACAGACACAGAGGAGAGAGAGATAGAAGAGAGAGAGAAGGAAGCAGGACAGGCAGAGAGAGAGAGAGAGAGAGAGAGAGAGAGAGAGAGAGAGAGAGAGAGAGAGAGAGCAGTGCAGACAGAAACAGAGAGAGAGAGAGAACAGAGAGAGAGAATGAGAGATGCAGAGAGCCAGGGGCAGAGAGAGTAAGAGAAGAGGAGAGGAGAGAAGGAGACGGAGAGAGAGAGAGGAGAGAGAGAGAGGTTTCGGAGAATGTTCGGAATGGAAAATGTATTGCAGCACTTTTAGAGTCCATGATTATCCGAATATTGAAAGTATTGGGTATATGATTGAAGAAAGGGGGAGGGGGGGAGAACAATAATAAGAATACAAGAAGAAAAATAGGAGGAGAAGAAGGAGGAGGAGGGTTGAAGGAGGGAGAGGAGGAAGAGGAGGAGGAGGATGAGGAGGGGGGAAGAAGTAGGAGGAGCCCCTCCTTCCTCCCTTCCATCTCCCTCCTTCCTTAGCCCTCCCTCCTTCACATTCCTTCCTTCCTTCCCCCTCCATCCTTCACCCTCTCTCCATCTCCCTCCTTCGCCCTCTCTTCCCTCCTTCGCCCCTCCCCCCATCTCCCTCCTTCTCCCTTAATGTATCCTCAGACATTCCTTCTTCCTCTCCCTCGGGGCCCGAAGGAGACGAGACGAAGCCACGCCTTCCTCTTGGTGAACTTTCTGGAAAATCGAAGGAATTCATTAAGATTGAGAAAGTTTTTTTCTTCTTTTTTCCTTTTCTTTTTTTTTCTTATTTGTCTTTTTTTCTTTCGTCTTTTCGTTTTTTTTTCTTCTTCCTCTTTATTCTTATTTTTATTCTTCCTTCTGTCTTTGGTCTTCTTCTATTCCCATTTCTTTTTCTTTTTTCTTTTTTTTTTACTCGGTGTCTTCTCTCTTCCCCTTTCGTTCCTTCTCTTCCTCTTTTCCTTGCTTTCTGTTTTTCTTTTTTATCTTCGTCATCCTCTCCTCCGTGAATGTTCGTTTCCTGTTTTCTTTTTCTTTTATTCCCCCTTTCTATTCCTCTTTTGTGTTTACTGCTTGGTTCCTTTTCCTTTCTCTTTCTCTTCTTTCTTTCCTCCTTCATCGTCACCATCTTCGTCTTTCTCCTCTTTCTTCCCTTTTATTTCTCTTCATTTCTTCCTTTTCCATTTCTTCCTTCTCATTTTCCTCCTCTTCCTTCTCCTCCCTCTTTTTCCTCATCCTCTCATTTTTCATCCTCTTATTTTTTCCTCATCCTCTTCCTTTCCTCCTTTTTCTACTTATCCTCACCTTCTTCCTCATCCTCCTCTCCTCCATCCTGCTTCTCCACACTTTCTCATCCTCCCCTCCTTCCTCTCCTTTCCTCCTCATTTCTGCTCATCTCCCCTCCTCCCTCCTCATTTTCCTCCTCTACCACCTCTCTCTCCCCTCCCCTTCCCTCCCCTCCTCCCCTAATCACCCCCCTCCCCCCTCCCCCCCCCCCCCTCCCGATTTTTTTCCTATTCATTCCCCGCAACTTTTCTTTTTTCCCCGAGATGTTGAGAGAGCGTCGCCGAAATATTAGCGTCGTTGCAGACCTGTTCTCCTTTATTGCCAATCTCGCCTCTTTTCACGTTTCGTTAGCATTTTAATTCCCAGATCTTCGCCAGCGTTTCCTGTGCCATAAAAGGCTCCGTCAGCGGACGAAGGGCAGAAGGGAAGGGCCATCGGATGTCGAGTCACGGCGGAGGGGACAGGGCGGTCTCGGCGCGGTCGGCTTTTAGGCAGCTGTATAGTGGATAGTGGTATGTAGGTAGGTGGGGATAAATATAGTGATGAGACTATAGGTATAGCTGTGAGCGGTGAAATATAATATATCACATATAGAGATTAGGATTATATATGAGCTCGGTATAATGATAGGAGTAGGGGGCGAATTGAGTAAGTAGTATACGTATTGATATATATAGGGTATGTATATATGGTGTATGAGATAGGTGTAAGGATCAACACTATACTCACTATATTAGAATACTATAGCTGGATATACTAAGTGGGTATATTATAGTATATTTTATTATCCGATACCCTATCTACTCGCTATGCTGTAATTTACCTACCTCTCCTAGTCCTAATAAGTAAATATAGAATAGTAATATAGACCTATACGGTGGAGTATATAGTGAAGTGAGTAGGTGATACTGACATATATGAGTGGTGGGGAGTGGGTATATGAGCATCATGATATAGTATATATAGTGAGGTGGAGGTATGATGAATAATATAACATGATAGGCTACGGTACAGTAGGGACAGATGCCCGCTATACAGGATACGCAAGTGATTAGGAGTACAGGGTATTGACAGTTATAGCGGATACAGATATGGATAAAGCTAAGTAGATAGTTATAGGTATAGGCCCCAGCTCCAAGTAATACTATAGGGGGATAGTAGGTGAGATTTGGTAAGATATAGGCGGATTGTAACAGTATATACTGGATATTATATTAAGTATTATTGAATAGATATAAGTATGAAAGTATATAATGAGTATATAGTGATATATATGTAAATAGATAATATACATACTAATAATACCAAGACGATTCTACACGGCTATATAACATACAAAGCAGTAGACTTACTAATATTAACCATATATATACCCCTCACTCAGTGTTACATTGTATTTATTTGTAATATATATTATTATATATTTATAATCCTCAGGGCGTGACATAACCATACAAGATGATACTATGTCAAGTACTATGACCTATATATACCACACACTAATGCTATATAAATACCACACTCACACACACACACACACACACACACACACACACACTCCACACACAGCCACCACACACACCACATATCACACACACACCACACACCGCACACCGCCACACGGGCACACGCACACACACACCACACACACCACGACCACCCACCACACACCGCAACACGCACCACAGCAGCGGAAGGCCAGCGACACCGAGGCAGTGGGACGAGCAGGGTACAAAAACCCAACAATACACATAGGCAACCCCGGACGAGCAGCAGCACGGAGAGGCATTGTCGGACGAGGCAGCACACACACAGGCAGTGCAGCGACACGAGTGCACACACAGGCGACACAGCGACATGCAGCATACGGACCACACAGTGGCACAACACACACCAGGCAACACACATTGGCACACCACACACCATTGCACGATACACCACTACAACAGCACAACAGCACATATCAAACAAAACACAAATAAACAAGTGCAGATTGTGGTACCTGTATAGTCCTCTTGGAAGACCCTGCCACAACACGAAACCCTAGAGTTCGGCCTAGTCTAGCACAGCACCCCGTCAATAAGAAGAGGCTGTTAAGGACAAAATAGGAACTTTTTTACTGCATGACGAAGCTACAATGGCTTGCACAGGAAGGACATAATTCTCTGCGCAGTGGCGGAGGCTGCTCAGCAGGAGGAGCTGAGATATTTGGTCAACCTGTGATGAGAAATAATAACGCAATTCTCTCTCTCTCAATCATCTCATCTCTCCCTCATAACAAGTACCTCCTCATCTTGTCTCGTCGGTCGGTCTCTCTCTGGGGGCGTCTCTCTGGCTTCTCTTCTCTCTCTTCTCTCCCCTTCCCCTGCCCTCGTCCCCTAGCCTCCCTCCTCCTGCCCTCTCTCTCGTCTCTCTCTCTCTCTCTCTCTTCTCTCTCCTCTCATCTCTCTCTCTCTCTCCTCTCTCTTCTCCTCTTCTCTTCTTTATATGGGGGCATATACTTTTATATATATCAATATATAACATGATAATAAGAAATAAATGATAGAATATCAATCACCACGAACTCGCAACAGACAGATTACATACGCATACAGACATTCATAGCCAGTCGCGCCGCGGTTGGAGTATCTAGGCAAAAACGTTGGTATAATATTTTATTTCCACACCCCTGTTATATATCCCGTATAGTATATTAACTTTATAGAGGTGGATGCTTGATATAAGGTAGTAGTAGGGTAGGTATATAGTAGTAGTAAGGAGGTAGTCAGTATGAAATAAATGATTCCGGGCCGCCAAATCGTGTAGTAAGGAGTATCTGTGGTACAGTGACTTTCCAGACGTGAGGGGACATAGGCGAGGTGTATTGATATTCTGTCGAGTATTTATCCATAGTTCCTGGCTAGCGTTACATCGGGAGAGTAGTGGTGAGGACGGCTCGCCTCACGGTGTCGTCTACGGGGTATCACCAGTTGGGAGCTCTCTGTCCTCAGCGCCGCTTATTCCGCCTTCTGCAGGTGGCACAGCGGCCAAGATGGGTTGCTGGAGCTCGCCAACGAGCTGTGGCTTCGGTTGTGCGCAGACGCGGCGCTGTTGTGGGAGCCCCTGCGTCGCCTGTTCAGCCAACGCCCCGCCGAGGAAGAAGCCGAGGAGGACAAGGCACCGAAGAAAGCCAAGGAAGAGAAACCCGTCTGCGGCACGCAGGAGGAACCCTGCACGGAGCAGAAGACGGCGAAGCAAACTTCGTGCCTCCGGCGCAGACAGCGCAGGAAGGAGAAGTTTTGTTGCGCTGAGGACGCAGAGGACCCCGTCTGCGGTGCGAAGGAGGAAACACAGGAGGTCGCCTCCATCACCCCCGAGGTCGTCCCCCGTCACCCCGATAGGACGAGGAGGAGACCCAGGAGGTCGCCCCCGTCACCCATGACGAGGACGAGGAGGAGACCAGGAGGTCGCCCCTGTCTGCGGGCGCGAACGAGGAGCCCTGCACGGAGCAGAAGACAGCGAAGCAACTTCGTGCCTCCCGGCGCAGACAGCGCAGGAAGGAAAAGAAGAAGTGCTTGCGCTGAGGTCGCAGAGGATCCCGTCTGATAATATAATAATAATGATAATGGATAATAATAAAGATATCATATATATACGTATATATATATGATATATGTTTGATGGGAGGTAGAGAGATAGAATAGATAGAGAGAGAGCGAGAGAGTGATAGGCAGGTAGGCAGGCAAGAAGAGACACAGGCAGGCAGGCAAGCAGAGACACAGGCAGGCAGGCAGGCAAATAGAGTGGCAGGTAGACAGATGACAGATAGATAAACAAGCAGAGAGATAGACACACAGACATGGATAGACAGGCAGAGAGATAGACAGTTAGATAGACAGACAGAGCGGCAGACAGACAGATATTTATATTCCTGTGTGTGTGCGTGGTCCATAAGCCCAGAAGGGCGTGGTCACGGGCGGCGGAGGAGCGACAGAGTGCACGGGCGGCGTCGTCGTGAGGGCGCCCCCGAAGGCTGCGTCCTCGCTCGCGGGCGGAGCGGGGTGGGAGGGGGGGAGCAGCACGGGCGTGACGCGACTAATGAATCGTGGGCGTATTTTATTAAATATATATCTAAATAGGAATCCACTGCGGGCTGCGAAAAGTCAGCTAAATATATATATATATAAAGCCGGGGAAGGAAAGTGGATAATGCAATTAAAATCTTATTACCTCGAAAATTAATTTGACTCGGCGCTTGATTATCATATTGATGAGCAATTTGATTTTGATTGTTTTTCACAAAGCTTGCTTAATCAGAGCTCGGAATTTATTTCTGAATCTACGCCCGTGCAGAGACGCGTCGTGTGCGTGTGTCAGGACCTGTGTGCGTTTGGATTTAGAAATGCGTACACAGGATCTTACTGAAGGTTTGTGTAGAAGGTCTTAGATCGGGATATTAACTTCGAAGATATCTCGTTTATTAGAATATTGTGTCATTCATGTAAAAGATTCATCTATGTGCGTTATTGTGTGGGTGTGTGTGTGTGTGCATTAGTATATCTGTATACACATACACACACACACACACACACATATTTAGTGTACACACACGTTTCTTGTGTGTGTGTGTGCGCGCCCTTGTGTGTGTGTGTGTGTGTGTGTGTGTGCATGTATATAGTAATTTGTAACAAAAAAGCAAAATGATGGATAAATTGATAAAGAAATAAAATGTGAGCTTCGTTCCTTATGTTCTATCTCGACTTCGAAACGCGATTACGGCTAACAGTCACGCAGCGGTTATTTACATACGATAGCAGATAACGTTATCATCCCTTCAGCCGAGAGAAAATACTGAACAAACAAAGAGAAAATAAGATCTCCTCAGGCCAAAATCCGCGAGAGGGAAACAGCATATGATCGTGCCTCCATCCTCGCCCGCGAGCTAGAGGGTCAGAGATAGGGATGAGGTCTCATGAGGTGCGATAGAGGGGGGTAAGAGGAGTAGTTAAAAGCGACGTCTCCGGCCCTCGGAGAGAGCGGCTTATTATGGTAAGGCACGTTCCACGAAATGTCGTTGACGTGGGCAATTATAGATAGCGATAGTGCGTGCATGTGTACGAGGGTTTCCTAGGGCGCAGATTTTGTGTGTACTGCTCCATCTTCGTCTCGTCGTTCTCTCTCCTCTCTACTCTCATCTCTCTCTCTCGTCTCTCTTCTCGCTCTCTCCTATTCTGCTCTCTCTCTCTCTCTCTCTCGTGCTGTGTGTGTGTGTGTGTGTGTGTGTGTGGTGTGTCTCTCTCTCTCTTTCGTTTCTTTTCTTTTTCTTTTTTGGCACGCCCATTATTGCAATTTTAAGGGAACTGTGATGAGCGACGGGTGTTTTGGGAGGACCAAGATGGCGGCGCCCTTTTGACTTATGCGAACGTATCCCGTGCATACCGTGGCTTAGCATGTAGTGAAAACGACGTTTTTTACTGCAGCCTCGTCGTCACACGTTCGGGTGGAATGTTTATTAAATACGTGTGTTGTTGTTGCCTCTTATGTGTACTAATGTGTAAGTTTATTATTTATTATAAAATTTTATTAATATTATATTTATCCTTTGTCT
This sequence comes from Penaeus vannamei, assembly GCF_003789085.1. Taxonomy (NCBI): domain Eukaryota; kingdom Metazoa; phylum Arthropoda; class Malacostraca; order Decapoda; family Penaeidae; genus Penaeus; species Penaeus vannamei. The sequence goes on along the minus strand of NW_020869832.1, from coordinate 552,201 downwards.
CTCGCGCTGATAGGTGGTTGTCGCTCGGATGGAATGAGTTATATTGGGGTGGATGAGATAATAGTCGGGGGTGTTTTTTTAATGTTTCCCTTTAAATGTCGACGCTTCATATGAATTATATCGACAAGGTTGGAATTGTGTGTGGTGTGCGCGGCGAATATAGTTGAAAGGTTTTATAAAGCTAGGGAGTGAACTGAATAAACACGATAAAGAAATAAAGATGATATAATGAAAAATAAAAAAGAAATAGCAAACAGGGCACACACACAGCACACAGTTGACACGAACAACAACTCGGACACACACACACACAGGCACAACAGCACACACACACACGACACACACACACACGCACGCACACCACAGCACACACAACGCACAACACGTAGACGCAGGGGCAGCACAGCTGTTATTCAGCATGATTCTTTTATATCTATGTTACCTTACATTTCAGCTATAGCGAATATTTTATAACAACACACTACACATGTATCTTCGTTGATGTAAGCATGTAATTCTGCAGGTAGTGAGTCACTGCCACGAGTGAGTCACAAGGTCTAGATGTTGATGTATATTTAGCTTCTGTAAAATCGTGATGCTGGAGGTGCTAGTTATGCAAAAGTCAAATGATACGAGAATGCTACCGTGCGTATACTTAAAGTTGGTGGCAGTAGGTGGAGCATGAAAGTTGTTGGTGGGTCAGTTAGTAATTTTTGGTTGTCCAAAGGGCTCTTGTAGTGGAAGCGTTTTTGTTTGTACTTGTACGGTTCGACATTGTTAGGTTGCTGTAGGTGGCTCAAGTAAGGTTTTCCACACTCACAGCAATGGGATCGAGCACATATAATTATTGACTATATTATATATATATCTATATATATATATATTAAATATATTGGTAATATAGTATATAACATACATATATATATTATATTAGAATATATATACATCATATATTATATATAGGTATCGATTTGTGGTGATGCAGTATAGTATATATGGTTAGCTATCTAATATAGTATATGATATATAGTATATAGTCAGTATAATTAATATATTTATAGTAATATTTTAATATACTTATAGTTAGGTATGGTTACTATATAGTATAGTCATATATTATATATATATATATATTTATAAGCTATATGTATATATTAAGTATATATGAAAAAAAATGAGTTTGAATTAAACAGACTTAAAGAGATATAAAATAAAAATAAATACATACATACGCGTCACTCTGTCACAAGCCTGGCGGATAGTGGTGATATAGAATACGGCATACTGAGAATGCACGGCTGAAAGGGGGGTCATTGTTGATTATTCGATTACATTTAAGTTGTCGATGTACTCCATTAGGACTGCAATCATGCGTGATGAATGACATTATTGTACTGGGATGTGGGACATATATATATATTATACTATTATATAACTATATATGAGTATATAGTATGATATATATATATTAATTATATAGTAATATATATATATATATAGTACATATATATATAGTATATTAAGTATATAGTATATTATATATATTATGTATAATATATATAGTATATTATATATATATATATATGTATATATAAGTATATATATATTAATATCATATAATTTATATATATATAATTGTATGTATATTACTATATAGTGATGGATATATATTACCTAGGTGTATAATGTAATATATATATATGTATATATATATAATATAATAATAGTATTAACTATATATATAATATATATAGAATAAATATTTGTTAGTATCAAACAAACGACACACAGCAACATATATATATATATATATATATATATAAGTATTACTATAGTTACTATATATAATAGTATTATATATATATGTGTGTGTGTGTGTGTGTGTGTGTGTTGTGTGTGTGTGTGTGTGTATTGTATATGTAGACACATGAACGAAGGGCGCTTATTAAAGATCTCCACTGACCCACTTCCGCTTATTGAGGAGGCTTGAAATTTCACATGGCTCATGTCATGTGCCAGTCCTTGATTCACAGCACGCTTTTATTACAACGTGTGAATTGTGCTGTAAGGTGTGCAAATGGAACCAGTGGATTATCGAACAGTGATCAGGTGTTCATACTTGAATGGCCGGACACCACGAGAGACCTTTGATGAAATGAGAGCAACTTATGCGGAGAACGTTGTTAAACATTGCTATCGTCAGTTCAGGTGTGATCGGAGGTCTGTGGAAAGACTCCTATCACAGGGCGACTCCAGTCTGCCATTTATGAGGACACCACCGATCAAGTGGACACTGGAAGATCGCCATATTACTGTTCTTTCAGCTCAGATGTCAAGATTACTATCGGGTCTGTGAAATAAAAGCATTCATGACCATCTCCCTGCGCAAAAGTAGTCTGGCTCGATGGGTTCCTAAGATATTCAAACTTTTTGCAGAAGCAAGAGCGAGTCCATGGAAACCAGGGGATTTTTTTTTTCCTTTTTAATAAACTAATTACAAAGGATGAAATTTAGGTCCATCACTATGATCCAGAAAGTAAGGCCCGCACAAAGGCACGTGTCACATCCCTGTCAGGTAAGGTCATGCTCACAGTCTTTCGGGACCAGCATGGAGTAGTGATGATGGATTTCCTGGCAATAGGTACTACAATTAGAGAAATTTACTATGTTTCACGACTACAGAAATTGCGAGAAGCTATCAAAACCAAGAGGCGCGGAATGTTGACCAAAGGTATTCTCCGCCTGCAAGACAACACCCCTGTTCACAACTCTCACATTGCTCAGAGGGAAGCGCGGTCCTGTGGCTACGACATCCTTCCTCATCCTCCTCATTCTCCTGACCTTGCACCGTCTGCCTTTCACCTCTTTCCGTCCATGAAGTCATTTTTGAAAGGCAAGTGTTTCCAAGATGATGAGGCACTGATTTCTGAAGTCAGTCATGGCTTCAAGGGCAACCTGTGGACTTCTACGAGCGAGGAGTCTACAGCTGCATAAAACAATGGAAGTGAGTCACTCTTCGTGGGATCTATGTAGAGAAAGACTAATAACTGCACGACGTTGTATTTCTGGACTCCACGGGAAGGGGTGCAGTGGAAATCTTTAATTAGCGTGTATTTTGTACAATGTATGTGTGAGTGTGTGCATGTGTGTGTGTGTGTGTGTGTGTGGTGTGTGTGTGTGCTGTGTGTGTGCGTGTGTGTGTGTGTGTGTGTGGGTGCGAGAGTGGTGTGTGTGTGGTGTGTGTGTAGTGTGATGTGTGTGGTGTGTGTGTGTGGGGTGCGTGTGTTGTGTGTGCGGTGTCGTTGTGGTGTAGTTGGAGAGGACGGACGTATATGATAAGGTCAATATATTATAGTAATATATATAAGTATATTATATAATAATATATATCATAGTCTCGTTAATATAATATATATAGTTGTAATTTATAGGTATATATGGATATATATAGTATGAATGATAATAGGGTATTATAGTATGATATGATATATATATATATTATATAATGCCATATATATATATCATTATACATTAATATCTATACTATATTATATATATTATTGATATCATAGTATGATAAGTAGTGTAGTAATACTATTATAAACAACGCATCTAAACAGGCAATTT
>NW_020869832.1:536074-538574 GCF_003789085.1 Penaeus vannamei | reverse complement strand
ATATATATATATATATATATATATATATATAATATATATATATATATATATATATATATATATACAAGTATGTGTGAGCGCGCGCGAACGAGTGTCTGTATGAGATCCGTGGGCGAGCCTCCAGAAATGAGAAAGGGTTCCCTCGCTACCCTTTTTCTGAGCGCGGAAGAGCGATCACCCGCAGCGCACTTGGTTAACTTGATTAAGAAAGGGACTCGTGGCCGCGTGCGGTCCCTCGCCGGCGGAGGAGACCACAGGGGCGTCAGCGAAGGCCTACCAGCCACAGGCCGAGTCTTTGAGGACTTGAGTCTATTTGGCCCGCGCCTTCCCTCGGGCGGAGCAGAAAGTTTGAAGGTTTCGCAAAATAAGTAAGTGAATATTCGTGGATCACTTTAGATGTTGATTATTCGTGGGTGCTTATTCGGTGCCGTGTTCATGCGTTGGATATTTTTGAGGCATGACTAGACGTCCTTAGAGCCTTAAGACGGCTCGGGGCTCTTGCGAGAATGCCTGAGAGCGTCTGATCATGCGACGCCGTCATCAGCGATTCTGTTTGGTGGATGCAGCTCGAAGGTTCTTTCCACGTGAAAAGACTGTCAACCTCCTTTAGGAAAACAAAGATCAAAAGACAGCTTTTCTTCCTCCGCCGGGGCGTCGCTGCGACGATAGTATGACAATCTGACAAGTTTTCGCCAACAATGCAAATATTGACATCGTGTTTAGAGCAGACTGAAGCGGTAGGGTTGGATGGTCGTCGAATTCTTCCGGATGTGTCGTGTCCTATTTATTATAGGTAGAACAATGGCTGCAACATGTAGGAATTATGAGGTTGTTAAAGTGACATCAACGATCACAATGTTGATGATTTTAACTTATGGCTGTAATGTTATGGGCCCTGTATGGGGGTGAACTAGTTTTCGCCAGTTTAAAAACGCTGTGAGTTTTCTTGTATTCCGTTGTTTTGCTGTCAAATTGGGTTATGAATCCCAAGAGCGTCGCATTATATTTTATGAGAAATTCATGTCCGACGATCTCAGCAGTCAATAAAACAGCACAGCCTCCGCGAATGGACGACTTGAAAAGCAGGCAAAACTCTGCCGAAGTTAGCAACATCTTTACATTTGCATAACGTTTGTCTAAAAAGACGTTAAAAAACTGTCATGGAGCTACTCTCTTGCTTAAGCTTAAAGATAAAACAGCTTTCCCTCATCCTTCTAGAAGTTTCCGAGAGTTAGGAGTTCCAGATTTCTCCACGGCTTTTCATACTCTAGAGCGACTACTGTTTCCTCTACTGTACTTACGTGTTTTATTGGCACCGAGGGGATGCCTTCCACCGCCCCCCGCCCCCCCCCCCCCCCTCCGCAAGTCATATGCCCGCCTGTGCTGACGCGTCTCTGGCTCTGGGAGATGAAGATGCTTTTATATACGCCTGTCTGCTTTTCAGTGCGATACACACACGCGGTGGACTTTCTTGAGGAAGTGAATGGTGGCGATATTTTTTCCTTTTTTTTTAGGTGATGGTAACAAGGACGATAATCATTTGAGTGCACAGCGTTAGTGATGTCGATTCGGGTGGGGAAAATGCTATCTGTCTGGCTAGATATTTAATTGGAGTAAATTGAAAGTCTAGGATAATGAAGATTGTGATAACGTTCAATGATAAGGATTGCGCTATTGGTGATATTAATAGCAAAAATATCAATGTCGGTTTATAATCCTTGGTTTTAAACTACTTTTATAATTCCTTCTTTCCCCATTTTTGTTCCACACGTGAATAGTAATAAACAGAATATAAACTTATACAGAACCAAATGTATCCCTCCTCCAATATTTGTCATTACATCTACCATTGCTACAATTATCATTCTGCTCTCTTACCTTTCACCCCTTCCTTTTCCTCTCCCCTCTTCCTCCTTTCATCCACTTCTACCTCACTCCCCCTCTCCCTCTTTTCTCTATCCCTCTTAATGTTCTCCATCTACCTTCATCTTATTTCTCCTAACTTCTCTTCTTTCCTTACCTTTCATATCCCTCCCTTCATCTTTCTTCTCCCTTCCCCTACCCATTCTCTCTCATTTCCGCTCTTCTCTTCCCCCTCCTTCACTCCATCTTTCTCGATACCTCTCCATCATTCACCCAACTCTCCTCTTTCCCCCTTTTTACTCCTTCCTTCCCCCTCTCCCTTCTTCTCCCATCACCCCCATCCCCCTCCTCCCTTCCATTTTCTTCCTTCATTCCCCCTCTCCCTTTTCTCCCATCAACCCCCCCTCCTCCCCCCAACTCTCCCCTCCCTTCTTCTTTCCCTCCTCCTCCCTTCTCCCTCCTCTTCCTTACCCCTCCCCCTCATTTCTCCCTCCTCTTCCTTACTTCTTCCCCTCCCCCTCCCTTCCCTCTCCTTTCCCTCCCCCTCCCCTCCTCCTCCTCCTCTCTCCTCCCCTTCTTCTTTCCCTACCCCTCCTCCCCTTCCTCCTCCTCCTCCCTCCTCCTCTCTCCTCCCTTC
>NW_020869832.1:515080-519503 GCF_003789085.1 Penaeus vannamei | reverse complement strand
AAGAGCGGAGGAGTAGGAGAAGGAGGAAAGAAGGATGGGGAGAAGAATAGAAAAAATAAAGAGTGAGAGAAGGAAGGGGGAGGGGAAGAAGTAAAGAGGTGAGACGTAAAGGAAGAAGAAAAGTGTGTGTGTGTGTGTGTGTGTGTGTGACTTGTTCTTACCTTTTAATAACCAGATGATCCTCTCTAAGTACTATGTACACAAAACATACTCATAATAAACAAAGCAATATGGAGATAAAACAGAGAGAGAGAGAGAGAAAGAGAGAGAAAGAAGAAAGAGAGAGACAGAGACAGAGAAGAGAGAGAGAGAGAGAGAGAGAGAGAAGAGAGAGAGAAGAGAGAGAGAGAGAAGAGAGGAGAGAGAGAGAGAGAGAGAGAGAGAGAGAGAGGAGAGAGAGAGAGAGAGAGAGAGAGAGAGAGAGAGAGAGAGACGCAACGAAGGCAATGGTTGTGGTGTGGAAGGGTTCTAGACTCTAATGAACTTTAATTACTTGAGGTTCTATATGCACATAAACAACATATATATATATATATATATATATATATATATATATATATATATATATATATATATATATATATATATAGTATATATATATATATATATATATATAATATATATATATATATATATATGTATATATATATATATATATATATATATATTATATTTAATATATATTTATATATATATTTATAATACATATATATATAATATATATATATATATATATATATATATATATATATATATATATATATGTAAACAAACATATGTCCGCATTTTCCTTTTTTTGAATTGAAGAAAACATATAACTTCAAGTAATTAAGGTTCATTAGTGCCTAGATCCTTTGCGCGACACAACCATATGCCCTCATTAGAGGCACCAAAGACAATGCAACCTGTCATTTGATCCTTCTAGAATTAATCAAGCTGTTCTTTGAAAGGAACAGGTGTATTATACTCTTTCTTTTTCTGTCTTTCTCTCTCACTCTCCCTTTCGCTCTCTACCTTCTTTACCTCTCCCCCTTTCCCCCTTTTCCCCTCTCCCTCTCTCCCTTTCCCCCTCTCTCCCTTTTTCTCTCTCACTCTTTTCTCCTCAGCCTCCTTCATCCCTCTCCCTCTCTCTCCTTCTCCCCCCACTTCCCTTCCCTCTCTCTCCCTGTCCTCCTCCTCTCTTCTCCCTCTCTCCAATTTCCCCTCAACTTCCTTTATCCCTCTCCCTCTCTCTCCCTCTCCGCCACTTCCCATTTCCCTCTCTCTCCCTCTCCCCCTCCCTTCCTCCTTCTCCCTCTCTGCCTTTCCCCCTTCCTCCTTTATCCCTCTCCCTCTCTCTCTCACCCTCCCTTCCCATCTCTCTAACTTTACATATACCATTCCATAACACCCGGCCGCCTACACCACTCCCCGAAAGTAAAGTCCACTTCTGAATGGAACTTTTACCATTTAAGACAGCCATCAACGCCGAGAGAGTACGTAGCCACATCCAGCGGGACCGGAGTCCTGTGGAATTCAACCGAACATGAGCTGGTCGATACGGTGAATATTCCATTACAGTGAAAGCCAGTGCGGAGGGAAAGGAGAACCGCGTCTCACGTTGCGCGGCGGTGGGGCTTATCCTTGTGTCTTGGGGCGTGAAACAAGCACGTGGGTTCACATAGACGCTTATGTAGGTGTATACATGTGGGATAAGGCTTTATAAGCAAGGGTAGAAATATGTATTGCATAAAGAAACACACACACACACACACACACACACACATACATACACACACACACACACACACACACACACACACACACACACACACACACACACACACACACACACACACACACACACACACACACACACACACACACGAGAAAAAAAATGATTTTCAGAAACCAAACATATTAAATCAATCACCATTTATATGTATCTTTTCACCCTCCCCCCCCCCCTCTCTCTCTCTACGTGAGCTGTCTTCTATTCTATTCTATTCTTTCAGCCTCTTCTTTTAAATCAGTAATTAGACATAGGCCTTCCTCGAAGACTTTACCCACGTCGTTCTGTTTCCACTCTTCCGTTACCGACTCGCTGACTTAACAGGAATATACTTAGTATTGCTTGAGACATGTATTATCCAACCCCCCCCCCCCAGGCTTATTCTCATACCCCTTTCCTACGTTTTTTTCTTTCTTTCTTTCTTTAGTGTGTATTCTGTGTACGAGCAAGATCATTCTTTTCTTCTACTGTTTTTTTCTATTCTTTTATTCTATATTATCATTATTAGCATTATCGTCGTTATCATTATCTTTATCATTATAATTATCAATATTGTTATTGTTATTACCATCATCATTAGTATTATTGTTGTTGTTGTTTTATCATCATCATTTTCACTATTGTTATCATTATCGTTACCATTATTGTTATTACCATTATCATTGTTATCATCATTAATCTCATTATTTTTATTATTATCATTATCATTTTCATTATCATGGTAATGATAATGATAATCCTTATCATTATCATCATAATCTCTTTTATTTTCATTATTACCATCATTACCATTATCATTATTATTACTATTATTATTATTATTATTATTATTATTATTATTATTATTATTATTATTATCATCATCATTATTATTATTATTATTATTATTATTATTTCATTATTGATACTATCATTATCATTATTATCATCATCAATTCATTCCCCTTCTTTCCTAATCCTGCTTTTATCCTCCTATCCACCCCTATGTAATTTAATTGATTTCCATATAATCTGCCCTATTTTAATTTAATTCGCCTTTTCAATCTATTTTCCCTTTTTATCTAAATTTCATATACCTCTCTTGCTTCCTTAAAGTTTTTTCTTTGCTAATTATCGTTTTCTTTCTGTTCCTCTCTCTGTCATTCAGTTTAAATATATTAATTTCGACTGTTATCATTTCATTGTGTTTTTTACAAATATATTTTCAGTTATCATCATTACCATCATCATTACTGTTATCATTACACTACTACTGTCACTACTGCTGCTTTGGTGATTATAATGATGATGATGATAATGTTGATAATGATAATGATATAATAATTTCATTATTCTAGTATCACTATCATTATCATTATTATCATTATCTTATAAAAAAAACTAATAAAACTAACACAGAAAAATAGTTATGAAATTTGTTTTAACAACAGCAAACCTCATTAGTTGAAACAGAACTCTGCAATTTCTACACTTAGTACAGTTCGTGCTATAAACAACGCAGTAAATACGCGTTTAGGATTGCTAAGCCTAAGTGTTTTCCCATTGTCAATACTCCCCTCAATGCCTCCGCCATATAGACTATAAGAACTTACTGACACATTAAGAACAAAATGTAACTGATGTATTGACAACAGTCTGTGAGACTCAATATTCATTCGTGTGTGAGACTGAGCGAGAGAGGGAGAGGGAGGGAAAGAAGGAGGGAAGTGAGAGAGGGAGGTGAGGGGAGGGGGAGGGGGATGGAGGGAGAGACGGACGGACGGTAACAGGCAGACAGACAGAAAAAAAGTTTCAGTGATTTGCTCGATCAGGTGAGTTACTAAAACTCACTGAAACACTAGGAAAAAAATAGTGAACTTGCGTATTAGCTGCAGTGTGTGCTATCATCTGATATAGAATCATCCACCATAATGGTGAATGATTCAACTTCTAATCTGGAATATCACCCCACTTGCACCAGTCTGTACCGGACAAGTTACTTGAATTCACCGGAACATGAGACAAAAATTTTCAGTTACACGACGTGTTTCCGACTGATACAAGACGCAGGATTCGCAGGATTATCCATAATTCCTGAGCTATCCTGTGTCCACTTGTTCATCTGAAATATCCCTACAGATGCACCACGCCAGTGCTTCCCTCAAAGAGTCTGTGAATCAAGCCATTATACAAGATTAATCATATTCAGTCCCTAATCTAAAAATCATAGATATAAAATATATTGGAAACTTACCAACTGATGCAGGACTCGAGACTAACAGCAAGTGTTTTCAGCTGATCCATGACTCGAGACTACATACCGCTCCCTACTTTTCTCCAAAGCGAAGCAATTACTAACAGAGATCGCTCCTGAGACGCTCCATGTCAGTCCTATCATCCCCAACAAGTTACTGGATATGTAAGTCACCAGAATCCCCAGTGTTGGCGTGGCTGTCCGTACAGCTAGATTAATCCCACGCCTTTTATGTACGCCTTGAAAGGTATCGTCTGAAGAGAATATGGCCGAGATGGATTCATCTCCTTTACGTAGAGAGAGAACTATGGCGAATGTCGTGTGTTTAATCTACCCGTTTCGGTCGAGCGATTTTATTCGGGGCGGGTTCGAAGCTTCTGAAAATGTAGGATCATCCTTCGCTGTTAAAAAAATGTATG
>NW_020869832.1:500080-505080 GCF_003789085.1 Penaeus vannamei | reverse complement strand
ACGCATACACATAAACACACAGATTACAATAAGGTTACTTACTATATCATCTCCCCCTCTCCCCCCTTTCTCTCTCTCTCTCTCTCACACACACGCATACACATAAACACAGTCACAAAAAACACACACATACACAAACCCTCCCTCCCATACACACACACACACTCCTCTTTTGTCTCAAACACCCACAAAAAAACACACAAATACACACAAGCAAATATACCTAAATTCTTTTTCTCCCCCTTCTGTTTCTTACCCTCATTCCTTGTTCCTCTCATTCAACTTCTTTCCCTCTCACATTTTCTTCCTTAGTCATGAATTTCCTCTTTTTTTTCCCCCATTGTCCTAGGAAACCATGAGGGTAAGGGAGGCGGGCTGAGGTAGGCAAGAATGCCGATGCTTATGTCAAGGACAGTAGCTGTGGGTGTGTAGGAGAGGGGGGAGGGATGGAGGAGGGGAGGGAGGGAGGGAGGGAGGGGGAGGGAGGGAGGGAGAGGTAGGAGAGAGAGGGAGGAGGAGAGGAGGGGGAGAGAGAGCGGGAGAGAGAGAGAGAGAGAGCGAGAGGAGAGAGGAGAGAGAGGGAGAGCGAGAGAGCGCAGAGAGAGAGAGAGAGAGAGAGAGAGAGAGAGAGAGAGAGAGAGAGAGAGAGAGAGAGAGAGAGAGAGAGAGAGAGAGAGAGAGAGAGAGAGAGAGAGAGAGTGAGAGAGAGAGAGAGAGGAGAGAGAGGAGAAGGAGAAGAGAGAGAGAGGAGAGAGAGAGATAGAGATAGAGATAGAGATTAGATAGATAGATTAGAGAGAGAGAGAGAGAAGAGAGAGAGAGAGAGAGAGAGAGAAGAGAGAGAGAGAGAGAAGAGAGAGAGAGAGAGAAGAGAGAGAGAGAGAGAGAGAGAGAGAGAGAGAGAGAGAGAGAGAAAGTAGGACAAAGCTATATCTATTCATCTATTTGTCTGTCGATCGATGCATGTACGCGTGTACAAGCAAAGACAAATGCACACACGCAAATATTCTAAATATTTTTGATAATTTCATTAGAATGATCATTTTACATTTTCCGTATTACAAACATAGCTTAAAAATTACATGAATACCATGAAAAGTATTTTTGTTTTTGTTTTTTGTTTACAACTTTTAAAACTTTGTTGTTGTGAGCCAGTTTTAATAGTAGAAAAGGTTATACATTTTTATGAGACAGTTATGAAGGTTCGCTTTTAACCTGCAATTTACTATGAAAACCTTTGATTATACAACACTATGGTTTATAATACTATCATTAGTGAATTTTCTATCGGTTCCTGCTGTTTATTATTTGTTATATCATTATTATCTTTACTTATGTCATTAGTTTTTTCCTTTTATGCGTCTTCATGTTTTTGTCTGTTTGTTCCTTGTGTGTATGTTTTGCGTCTGTCTGTCTCTCTCTCTGTATTCTGTCTCTCCTGTATACACGTAAGAATATTTGCATGTCTGCCTGTTTGTCTGTGGTGAATGTATGTGAACATGTCTTTCTGTCTGTCTTTCTCTCTCTCTCTCTCTCTCTCTCTCTCTCTCTCTCTCTCTCTCTCTCTCTCTCTCTCTCTCTCTCTCTCTCTCTGCTCTCTCTTTTCTCTCTCTCTCTCTTCTCTCCACTTTTCCAAATACCCAACACGAAAAAAAAAACGGAAATATGTGCATAAGTAAATCTACGTAAAAAAATACCTCTAATAGGCTTATCATATTATAATCATCCATATTCACTATCCAACTCATGAACCGCACAAAACTTTTTTTTCACACGAGCTTCACACCCCACCATCCTCTCTCTCTCTCTCTCTTCTTCTTTCTTTGCCTCTCTCTCTCCTCTCCTCTCTCTCTCTGTCCCTTGGTGACGACAAATTAATTCCTCTCTCATCTCTCATTACTCCCTCTCTCTCCTCTGTCTCGGTCTTGTCTTATCTCTCGTGTGATCTTTCTCGTCTTTCATCTTCTTCATCTCGGATCTCCTTACCTTCCATCTCTTTTCTCTTTCTCTCCTCATCCCTCTATCTCCGCTCCTCTCTCCTCTCTACTCTCTCTCCTCCCCCTCCCCCCTCTCTCTCTTTCTTTCTCTCTCTTCTTTTCTCTCTTTTTTCTCATGCTCAAACAAGCGACCAATTAAGATTAGGACGGTGCGTTATCGAATGTTAAACACTAGGAATTTCCATGGCACGTTGGAAGCAGCTGGTGTGAAATCTACGCCATAGGAACTGTTGCGCAAGATGAAAATCGCGAAAATGAAAAAGCTGGTTTCGGTGATGGAAAAATTCCGTTGAAATGAAAATGCTGGTTTCGGTGAGGTGGAAAAATCCGTGAAATGGAAAAGCTGGTTCGGTGAGTGGAAAATTCCGTGAAATGAAAAGCTGGTTTCGGTGAGTGAAAATTCCGTGAAATGAAAAGCTGGTTTCGGTGAGTGAAAATTCCGTGAAATGAAAAGCTGGTTTCGGTGGACGCTGAATTCCGTGTAAATGCAAAAGCCGGTCGGTTTTCGGTGAGTGAAAAGGGTAAATTGGCGTAGAGAATGGAAAAGCACTGGTTATTCGGTGAGTTGAATTCGCGGCCTAATGCAATGACTTGAAATGTTATTTGGTTTCTCGAGTAAAATGCAGGTGGTAATTTATGTAGGTATTTGCCTCTTGTCTCTCTCTTTATCGCTTCTCCTCTCTCTCTCTGCGTTCTCTCTTCCTCCTCTCATACCTCACCTTACCCGCTCCCAGTCTCATCTCCTCCTCTTCTCTCCTCTCCTCATCCCTCCGCGTCCTCTTCTCTTCTCTCTCTTTCAGTCTCGTTTCTCTTATCCTCCTCTATTAATCTCAGACTTCTCTTTTCTCTTCTCTGCCTCTTTCTCCCTCCTCTCTTCTCATCTTCTTCTCTCTCTTCTTCCTTCTCTCTCTTCTTTCTCTCTCTCTCTCCAAACTTTCAGAATACCCCCCTAAACAAAAACAAAAAAAAAAAAAAAAATCGGAACACATGTTTACCATAGTAATTTAGCTGCGTAGCAAAAAACCCTCCTAAAGTAGGCTTTATCATCATGCTCTTTAATGAGAATAGTCATTCTAATCATCTCCCTTTTGCAGCCCTCAACTGGTATCCGCACAGTAATGTTTTCTATATATAAACATTCTGAGATCCCCCCTCCTCCATGACGATGTCCTAGACAAATAAACGCCCAAACACACGATTACATTACGATAGCGACTGTCAATATCGAAAGTAAATTCGCTGTAGGTATGGCCTAATACATATCTGAATATTGTTCGTTTCTCGTGGTCACACACACACACACACCACACACATCAACTCTACTTACGGGTCCTACTTACGCCCTTATCTAACTACGTCTACTTTACGCCGCTTATCTACTTACGTCTACTTACGCCTTATCTACTTATCAAACCCTTACTTATCGATTTACCGCCTACTTACGGCCTTATACAACCCTTATCGACTTACAACCGCTTCATCGGACTTACATCATTCCACTACCAACCCATCTTTCCCCCACGGCCCTTACTCTACTACTTCATTCATTCACTAACCAATCCCTTTATTCTAACATCGTAATACATCATTCCACTACAACCCATTTCCACTTACGCCTTATCTACTTATCATTCTCAACTTACCACTTACTACTTACACCTACTTCACATCATTCTACCTTACTATCTACTTAATACATCATTCCACTGCCAACCCACCACGGCAAAGATCCAATCGGTATACTCTTCATCACACCAACGCCCAAGTACAGTACTTTACCACCACCAGCACCGGACACCCCAACGAGCCTTGCCTTGTTCCGCGCAGTCAGAAAGGGGTGTTTCGGCTTCGTATCTTTAGAGCCTCGTCGGTGGTGGCCATTTGCTGGAGTTCACGGGCCGGGCGGCGGCGTTACTGCCCCCCATTCGGATTCATGTTGCTAGCTGGAAGTCCTCCTGCTCGCGTCCAAAAGGGGGAGGGGGGAGGGGGGAGGGGGAGGGAAGGAGGGAGTGTGTGTGTGTGTAAGGAGAGAGGGAGAGAGAGATGGGAGAGACTTTACATACATACTTACATAAAACATACATACATAAATGTAATAAGCCCACACATACACACACACAAATAATATATATATATATATATATACTATATATATAGTATAATATATATAACATATATATAATATATATATATATATATATTATAATATATATATATATATATATATATTATATATATATATATATATATATATATATATATATATATATATGTATATATAATATAATATATATATATATATTAATATATGTATATATATATTATATATATATATATATATATATATATATATTATATATATAATATATATATATATATATATATATATATATATATGTATATATATACTATATATATATATATATATATATGTATATTAATATATTATTATATATAGTATATATATAATAGTATATATGTACTATATATATGTATTATCATATAATGATAGTATATAAATATAGAGAGAGAAAGAGAATAGATAGACAGATAGATAGGATCATAGATATTAGATATATGTTAGCAAGGATATATAAACACCAAGATCCATTGACCATCCTAGCTTGCCAACAGTCGGGCACATCTCTCACTTATCTGCGAGACCGGCGGTTCTCCACCCGGCAGGTGAAAGTCCCAAACTCTCCCTCCATCTCCTGTCTCTGCAGCGCTCTCGGCTCCCGTGAGAGTCATGATGGCGCTGCCCCAGACCAGGCGTCACCTCCTCGATAACCTGAGAGAGCAGAGAGACAGGACACGAGAGACGAGAGAGAGACGAGAGAAGAAGACATGTCGACCGAGAGAGGAGAGAAGGAGAGAGAGAAGAGAGAACGAGTGATCCGGGGGAATGAGAGACGAACGAGAGACGAGAGAGATTGAGACAAGACCAGACAAGAGAGAGAAGACGTGAGAAATGAGACGAAACGAGAGTGAGAGAGAGAGAGA
>NW_020869832.1:481689-487557 GCF_003789085.1 Penaeus vannamei | reverse complement strand
TCCTCGAGGGGCACCCTGTTGCCTCTCGCTTGATGCCATTGCCGGTTCTCGAACTCGAAGCTGTACACTCCAGACGCAATCAGGTCCCTCTCGCTTTCGTCCTTCAGGATGGGAATGACTGGACTGGGAAAGCCATAGAAGCCGGTCTGAGGGGGTCGCGTAGTGGTCTGGCTGCGGCAACCACCGCCGACCAAGCACATGTACTAAAATCTGCAGATGTGTGCATAAAATATAGCATTCTGCAGAGAATACAAAGCAATTCAGGAACTTTTCTTTAGGTTGAACACTTTTGTTTAACCAAGATCCGAGCTGATCCACCAAGTAAAGTATCGCATCGTCTGTGAGCTTACTGAGAACATGTCGGAAAAGGTTCGGATTATGGGTGTGTGTGAGTGGCGTCACCGCTCCAGTGTATGGATAACCAGTGGACGTCATTGACTAACGACTTCCTAGCTTCGTCAAGGTGTAGGATACACGCGTCGGTCGGCGTTTCCTGCAATGCTTCCCGCAAGCAGCTTATCATTATTATATAGTGATAGTCAAATATAGAAATCTGCTTTTACCCGAAAACCTGCTAATCTACATTTACAATAGAATTCCAATAAAGATAATCCCTGTAACCTTTCCAGAGAACGCTAATCCTATCATGTTTTTCAAACGACGAAGAGTAAGCATTAAACTAAGAAAAACTCAACTTTAGTTTTATGGTTCATATAATCGCCCTAGGCGAAAACGTAGCAACGAGCAGTATCTACTATACGGTGAATTGCCGCCGCCACGCACCCACCCCGGTCTTGCCCCCTTCCTCTCTCCATAAAAGACACAAACATATAGTAGGATATATATATCATACACAGACCACACACACAGTATAAGCAACCATGTACACACTGCACAGATATATTATACAGATAATATCTTGGATGAAGAGAAGACTTACTTCATCTCATGAAAGATCCCTATTCGGTCAAGTGCTACTTTATTGATATCATACGCTTGTGTTATTAAATCGATGTCTGATTTACCGCGAATTTTGACAAATTAATGGTATCACCGGGTGGGAGGTTTCCTTAGGCTCGGTGTTCTGGTGGGCCAATGTTATAGCATGATGTGCTTGAGACCTCCTTCCGTCTAGCCCCGCGCTCCCAGACACTGAGCTTGGTTTCGGGTCATGTCACACAATATTTTTCTAATGTGCAATTGAACTGTCGTGATTCGGTTATTTCTTGTCCATAGGCCGAAATGGACCGTCGCTCATATGACTTATAGTGGAAAGGGAAGATTCACGTAAATTCGCCTTTTTTTCGAGCGGTTCTGTGTTATTCAATGGTAAATGGCTCGAATTTTTAAAGTTTTTCAGTTTACCGAAAACCAACTGGCCACCCGGCTAATTATGCTTATTATTATGCCATTATTATTAATTATTATCTTTGAATTACCTCGTTGTTTATTAAGTAAGTAGGTGACTGCCCACGCGCTCGGGGGTCATCTCGGATTCGTGGAGAGCGAAGTTTATTCGTATCGAGGCGGCTAGTTTGTTAGAACATTTTACGGAATATAGGAGTGTACCCTGCGGTTTTCGCTATATCAAGCTACATTCATCTGCGAAAGTGTGCAAAGTCTTATGAATGCAGTAGCTCATAAAACAGGAAAAGAGGACAGGGAGAGAGGGGAAATAAGGACTGGTAGGTACTGTAGCAACGTCCCGTAGAATTGTGAAACTTTGCGGAAACCGCAGAGCTTTTCTAACGAAAGAAGGAAGAGCAATGACGTAATTGAGGGGGTAGCGTCCATAGGGGAATCGACTGTTTCACTCAGTGGCGTTAAATTTCAATCGCCTTAACTGGAAGAAGAAAAAAGAAACATGGTAAGAAAGTGAATTCATAGAACGCGGGAAGGGAGGAGTGGTGTTGAAGCCATGGTGTAAGAGGTGGCAGCGGGAGGAAGCGGTGCGGTGGGAGAGATTGTTATAACTGTGGAGGTGGCTGGGTGCAAGTAAGGGCTTGAGATCAGTCGTTCGGGCCGGTAGTTAGTAGCTTAAGTCTTTGCCCTAGACACTGGTCACGTTGACCTTGCCCCTCTGAGGAAGCTTGCGACCTCCTGTTCGTTCTGTCTGTCTGCACTTGTTGCTGTGTATTGTCTGGTTAAGTATTATTCTCGTGGCTGAAGATGACTAGCGATAGTTCGAAAACAATTAATTTATTTGATATCTTATTGTGGCTCGATAAATCCTCACATTTTTCTATACCGTACTGTGTTTGTGCTTGTAATTCAATAATGTATTATTGTTTTGTGTTGTGTTCTATAGTACATCACACAGCACACACACACACACACAACACGACTCACACATCACACACGACACTACACACACATATATATATATATAATATATAATATATATATTTATATATATAGAGAGAGAGAGAGAGAGAGAGAGAGAGAGAGAGAGAGAGAGAGAATGTACGTGTTTAATGCACACATACGCACATACACTCACACACATATATACATGTTACACACTCACATATACATACATACCATACATACATATATACATACATACATACACAATCACCACACAATAGACATCACACACAACACACATATATATATATATATATATATATATATTAATATATATATATATTATAGTATATATTTATATATAATATATATCATTTATACAAGTATATATAGTATTGTGATAATAACTACATATAACACAATATCACACTACACACAATATATATTGTTTCAATATATATTATTATTACATTATAATATATATATTTATACTTATTTATAATATTATTAATTATAATATGTATTGTTGTTGTGTGTGTGTGTTGTGTGTGTGTGTGCTGTGTGTGTGGTGTGTGTGTGGGTGTGTGTGTGTGTATTGGTGTGTGTGGTATTCCAATATATATGAATATATGTATAAGCATGTGTGTGTGCAAATTTATATACATATATACATAACAAATATACTAGCATGTGAATGTATATATGTGAGACAGAGAGAGAGAGAGAGAGAGAGAGAGAGAGAGGAGTGAGAGTTTTCCCCTTTTTTGTCGCCCCCCCCCTCCCCCCGAGTTACCTATCTAACTAGAATTAAAGCATGATTTAGAGTAGTCACAGTCATATATTTACTTTTCCTTCTTTACATCGGCAATGTAGACGTATGTGAATGCGAAGGATTTCTTTATCATATAAACAAATGAATAGCAAATTTAAGGTAATCCTTAAATTTGCTATCTATGTGCATTAATGTATTATAGAGAGAATGTATTGCTCCTAATGAAAACATATAAACTATTTGCTTTATTATTCCATTTTTATTTACACAATACATTAAAATCCTATTCGTATTTTAAGATCCTATTGAGGGTATCCATAGCTAGTCCGAGGGGCGGAGTAACGCCCGCTCAGAGCGGCAGCAGCTGCGTCCTCCCGACGAGCCTTCTCGATCTGGGCGATGGCGTGGGCGGGGGGGTGGGGCGTGGCAGCAGGTCGGACTCCACGCGGAAACCAGCGTCGTCGGCGACGAAGGTCACGTCGGCGGGAGAGCCATCGGGGAAGGTGAAGCTGAACACAAATCAAACACTAGATTATCAAAGTGAACATCAGATATATAGAATTCGTTGTTAAATTCTATATTGAAGCATTTATGTCTTTAATACAAAAGCAGACGCCTCATTGACGAAAGCAATGTATCAAAAAAGTCATGCATTGTACTCACGACCATCCTCCTTGCATGGCCACTGCGCCAGATGGTCCTCGAGGGGCACCTTGTTCCTCTCGCTTGATGCCATTGCCGGTCTCGAACTCGAAGCTGTACACTCCAGACGCATCAGGTCCCTCTCGCTCGTCCTTCAGGATGGGAATGACTGGACCTGAATAGGGCCCGGGAAAGCCATAGAAGCCGGTCTGAGGCGGTCCGTAGTGGTCTGGGGCCGCGGCAGCCGTCGCCACCAAGAAGCCGACGAACATCTGCGGTAAAATAAGAACATACAGTTAACATGCCTGTATCATAAGGCAGATAAACAAAGGATATTTCTTCTCATAACAGGAATTAATCACGGCTCGGAACAATACCAGTGACAGATTTTCAGTGCCTGAGAGCCTACAAGAACATGTTGGCGAAGTTGAAATCAGTCTGTCAATGGACGCATCGCGCTCCAGTTATATATACACCAGGTGGCTCGAACTGCCGACTCGGACTTCCTGTTCGCGTCAAGGTGAAGTTCCTCGCCACAGACAGGCTGCTGTTTTAAAGATATTTTCTTTTAAAATCCTGTTTTATAAAAAGTTATTTTAGCACCAATGCAGGTTGGAGTTTCTTTAAAGGTTGCAGATATATTTAATGAGTGTTGAAGCAAAAGAAAAAAATGTAAACGCAAATAATCATAGAGTAAGATTGTCAACCATAATTCTCACTTATGCGACTTAGTTATATGTTTACCAATATTATGTTTCGTTGTATTATCTCAGGGAGCTAGGTATTGTAATATAACATTAACAGTTATTCAGCAAGGCTGTATAACTGAATTGGCCACGTGAATGTAGCTGTTACTGTGTCATCACTTAGACACATCGCAGGAAGATGTTTTAAAATACCTGCATTTCTCTCTGTAATTTTACAAACTTTATTTAAGATTTTTTATTTATTTTTATATTTATTTATTTATTTATTTATTTATTTATTTATTATAAAATTTATTTATTTAATTATTTAAGAGTGACCGTCGTCATTAAATCTAGTGAACCTCGCGTGTGGATAAATGAACCCTCCAACACTGCTTAAAGTGATAAACCAAACATCATATACGTCTCGCGGTCCAGATGTTGCTCCAGACAGTCCTTGTGTTTTACGTAATTTAATTAGCTTTTAGTCCTTTGCCAATTGTCCTTATACTTTGATTTAATTGATTAAATGGCCCCTTAATATCTTAAGTAGAACATTCATTGTTCGGCTTAAAACAAATAATAAATCGGTCTTTTTAACTGGTCAGTACACGACGTAGGCTGTCCTCATAAATCCAGGGTAAATGAGAAAAAAAAATGTGAAAAGGAAAACTGCCTGTGTGCTGTAACATCGTAGCATTATGTAACTTTTACAAGTTAATTTATATAGTGTATGCAACTAGTGGAAATGTATTTGGAACTCCTTGTGCAGTCCAAGGAAGAAAACAAGAATATATTATCAGTAATTTGGTTTTGCTATAAATATATACAGAATATAAGCACTAAGATAAGATGGCTCGTCACTAACCAGATCGCAGCGATTTTCACGTTTCTTTACTTTATTCACTAATGTAACAACATACAAAATGAATCGCTTCAAATTCAGAAAGGAAACGAAAGGAAACGAAAATCATTCCGTTTCCAGTTTTCCTCTGTCTAAAATCCCGGACATGGCAAGTGCCCCACACGCGAGATCCCGAAGGAGGTGTGATGGGCACCGTTGGCCGCTTTCTGCCTCGTCAGTTCCGCGCAGTGCCTTCGGGTAAGTGGAAACGGGATCGATGCCAACTTTTAAAGCGAGTGCCGCTGGTCACTGTGCGATCAGGTCGAAAGGGACAGCTAGTTATTAACGAGAATTGATAATGCAAACATTCCGAGTTGTGTTGAAAACAATTGCAATGAAAATATAGTTTTGTCAAATGACTTCGCTTGAGTTGGAACAAAACGTCAAGAATACCAATATACAGAAAGAAAGAAGCTTTAGTCCTTCGGGAAAATTATTATATCCCATTAACTCTAGTCAACGGTGTCTTTTCTGTGGGACGCGAAATAATTGCAGAAAAAATAATTAGCAACACGAGTATAGGAAACGGAAAACTTTAAGAATCAGAAACGGCAGGT
>NW_020869832.1:446689-451689 GCF_003789085.1 Penaeus vannamei | reverse complement strand
GAGACAGAAGCATGCATGATCCTTGGCGTGCGTGTGTGAGAGAGAGAAGAGAGAGGAGAGATAGAGAGAGAGAGACAGAGAGAGTGTGTGTGTGTGAGAGAGAGAGAGAGGGAGGGAGAGATAGAGAGAGAGAGACGAGAGAGTGTGTGTGTGTGTGTGAGAGAGAGAGAGAGAGAGAGAGGAGAGAGAGAAAGAGAGTGTGTGTGAGAGAGAGAGAGAGAGAAGGAGTGTGTGTGTGTTTGAGAGAGAGAGGGTGTGTGTGAGAGAGAGAAAGAGAGAGAGAAAGAGTGTGTGTGAGAGAGAAAGAGAGAGAGTGTATGTGAGAGAGAGAGAGAGAGTGTGTGTGTGAGAGAGAAAGAGAGAGAGGTATGTGAGAGAGAGAAAGAGAGAGTGTGTGTGAGTGTGAGATAGAGAGAGAGTGTGTGTATTTATGTGAATGAGAGAAAGAGAGAGAGAGAGCACGGGCGTAGGTTAGTATTTTTACTACATGACTATCAAAATTCAAAAAAAAAACTATTCAGCCGTCCTTTTCGTCTCTTCCCTGGCCCGGCCTCGTTCGCCCACATCCAGCTTCCTCAAACATAAGACAATTTCGCTCTTATTCCTCGCCCTTAGGTGGACAAACGCGAGAAATGTAAACGGATATGCTTATTCTTTTGTGCTTCCTTCAAACTATATTCTGAGGACATTCAGTTGAACCTTCCATCACCAGGTTCTACAAGTGTAAGTCGCCATCGATCCCAAAAGCGGATGGTGAAAGTGTGGGCCCGGAAGGAACCTCAGGGACCCACTCCTTCGCTCAGTTTCTCATCCTCTGACACTCAGCAAAGCTCTTCGAAGACGGCGCTCTTGTAATACTCAAATCACCACATTTTTCCACATGAAGTTACAAGCTGGAGCAGGTCGTGGGCCATGCATTATTCTCCTGCACCCAGACTACATTCAAATTACATTCACTTTACATTCTCCTCTTTGGCCTGACTTCTTGTCCTCCGACATTCAAGCTTGGGCTTCTCGCGGCTTTGCTTCTGGTGCCCTTGATGAGCAGGTGCGGGCCGGGCTGCAGCTTCTGTGCGCGTGGCTATAAATATACTTTCTTGCGCACAGGTTGAAGGTAGATGAGAGGGCTCTGTATACTTAGGCGTGAGTATAACATGTATAGATAGAGCTCTGTATACTTAGGCGTGAGTATAACATGTACTATACTTAACATGTATAGATAGATACCATCATACTCTGTATACAGACCCTATACTTACCATAATCACATGAGTATAGTATAGATAGAGCATACTTAGTCATGTATAGATAGAGCTCTGTTTACATCTCCTGTACATCTCTGTATACTTAGAGTATAACATGTATAGATAGAGCATACTTAGTCATGTATAGATAGAGCTCTGTATACTTACGTATAGATATCAGTATAACATGTACATACTTAGGTGTGAGTATAACATGTATCTCTGTAGACATGCTCCCATGCGAGTATAACGATAGAGCAGAGAGGTTAATAGTTAGGCGTGAGTATAACATGCATAGATAGAGGGATAGATTTACAGATAGATCGATAAGTAGGTTTACAAATAGATAGATAGATTTACAGATGGTTAGATAGCGGGGATAAGAACAAGAGAAAAGGTAAATATAGCAACTCCAAACCCAGAAAGCAGCTAAGAACACAGGCAACTTTAAAATGAACAACTGAGTAAAATTCGTAAATGATAAAAACATAAAAGCATAAGTGAATCAAGTGAAAGATTGATAAGATTTTGAAAGGTGATAAAGAGTATGGTGGTATAAAAGCAAAAGTGAGAAACGGAAATAAAACCAATGAATTGCAATAAAATGATGGATAAGCATTTATGAAATAGAAAACGGGATAAAATTCAAGGAACATCAGAAGCAAAGTAAACAGTGGAAAAGGAAATAAACGTAAGAAAATGGTAAGGGAAATAGTAAAAAAAAAAATGTAATAGAGGAAGGCTGAATAACGATCCGATGAATCAAGATAAATCAATAAAAGAAAGTAAGAAACAACTGAAGACAATAAAGCACAATAAAAGCGCAATTAAACACAAACAAACCAAAAGTAAACGATTGCTAAAAAACTGAAAAAAAAAAAAAGACGAGGCAAAATGAACTTAATGTCAATCTTTAAAGAGGCTTTGCAAAACTGGCAAGAATCCTGCTGGAATGCCGTGAATTTGGCAAAATGTGTTGACTGCTCACTACACCCATCTCGAGTTTCATGACGATTGACGTTCTTCATGACCGCGAAAGGAAACACCAAAGGCCACGCCCTGGTCGCGAAAATCGGCAAAAAAGAGTCGGATCGAGAAATACAATTGTCTCGGGTCGCGGAAAGTCACGGAAGGACGAGTCATTTCGCAAATCAGTGACATAAGAATAAGAATGGCACAATAATTTTAGAAAATAGAAAAATAAACTAAACACATACAAACGTAAAACACATGCAAAACGGATACACTTGCACGCATATAATCGCATATACATGCATACAAATACACACATACATGTACTTACATTCACACACACACACACATACACGCACACACACACACACACACACACACACACACACACACACACACAGTATAGTTTCATTTGAAAACAACACGAAGCGTCAACGATAAAGCAGAACAGCAAGTAAATAAATCAAATACATCACAAAATCGAAAATAAAAAGCTGAAAAAATGGTAATATATAAAATAAAATAATAAAAAAGAGGGTCACTGATAAGGAAATAAGAGCAACGAAACGTGACCTGGATGACCTCAGATATCTCGAGCTGGGACGTCGAAGGAGGTCAAGCACGAGGGAAACTGCAGTGCGTTCCCCGCTGCGCTATATGTGTGTGGGGTATATATATATATATATATATATATATATATATATATATATATATATATATATATATATATATATATAATATATATATATAATATATATATATATATATATATATATATATATATATATATATATGTATGTATATATATATATATATATATATATATATATATATATATATATATATATATATATATATATGTATATATATACATATATATATATATATATATATACATATATATATATATATATATATATATATATATATATAATATAATATATATATATATATATATATATATATATATATATATATATATATATATATATTATATATATATATATATATATATATAATATATATATATATATATATATGTTTCTATAAATGTATGCATGTGTATGCACACAAATGAAAATATTCATGCACACATATATCCACACAAACATATGCACACTGAATTACAAATACACCCACACGAATAAGCGCTCACATCCACTCCGAGCCCACCATACTTGGGCCAAAGTATACAGGGAAACTAAAGTCGTGACTGTGCATACAAGCTAAGTCCTGTAAAGTCAACATTGGCAGTAGTCTTCTCCAAAAGAGTGAATGTTTATAATAAACCTGCTTCCGTTTTATAGGAATGGCTGCATCACGTGAAACTTGTCACGTTTCTTGCTTGGCTGCATCTCGTGAAACTTGTCACGTTTCTTGCTTGGATACATGGATTCTGATTTTTCTTTTCTATCCTTTTCTTGTTTTGTTTTGTTTTGTTTTTTTTCTCTTGTTTTGTTTTTTTATTTATGAAACTCGTGAAATAGGCCTATGTCCAAGCTGCTGTTCTGATAGAGTGAAAAAACGATATTATAATTCACTGAATACCAGATTTCTTACATGTTCTAAGTTCATTTCCGAAGTTACATATATATGTATATGATAGTGTTTTTGTTCCTGAGCTTGCATTGATGATTCGGTTCTCTTATCAGAAGACATTCATGATTGATGTTAAGTTGGAGCATGATTCGTTCATTTTATTATAATACTATGATACAATAACATGGTGAAGATAAGCACACAGCGAGAATACTGTTCGATGAAAGGGAAGGTGAGAGGGCAAGAGAGGGAGGCGGAGGTGGGCGATGTCGGAGGACGGGTGAGAGGCGTCGCGTGCGGGCGGCGGGCGCGGGCGGCGTCCTTAGCGGCGGAAGGAGTAGCCGGTGCTAGGGGGAGGGGGGGCGCTGTACTGGGGGCGCGCCCCTGAGGCGGCTGCGGCGTCCTCCAGGCGGGCCTTCTCGATCTGGGCGATGGCGTGGGCGGGAGGGGGTGGGGCGTGGGCAGCAGGTCGGACTGGGGCTGGTAGCCAGCGCCGTCGGCGACGAAGCTGAACACCGCGGGACTGCCGTCAGGGAAGGTGAAGCTGAAACGAAGAAGGACTTGTCACTCACGGACGGCGTCGCCCTCTGGCGTGGGGACACAGGCAGCGTCTGCTGTGACTTCCCTTTTTATCAGATCCTAAAGGCACTCACCTCCATCCGCCCTGCGAGGCCACGGCGCCGAGCTCGCCCTGGGGGGCGCCCTGCTCCTGGCGGCTGATGCCGTCGCCAGTCTCGAAGTTGAAGTTGTAGTTGCCGAACTGATCGGGCCCCTGGCGGTCGTCCACGAGGATGGGCACGACGGGGCCGCCGCCGTAGGTGGGTGCGGGAGTGGGCACGCGGTAGCCCTGCGGCGCCGCGGCCGCCACCGCGAGGAGAGCACAGATTACTGCCTTCTGCAAATCGGGATATGAATTGGGTTAGAAGGTTTAGTAATGTCTGTTTATGTTTATCACGGGTCGGACCCCGCCGGGAGGAATATGAGAACGCAACTCGTTTCCCTGGTGGGGTTCAGAAAAAAATATATATTTTTTATAAATGTGCATAGTAGAAGATTAAGATGCTTCTCATAAAAGATAAGAAAACAGGTGGAGATAGTATGATAACTAAATTCATTATATTCACATCGGTACCTCGCCATATGACTTAGCCACCTGCGTTACACATCGTGAACGAGAGCAAAGGGCCTCTTACCGTGAACATTTTCAGATATCGTTCGGTCGACTGTGACGGAAGCTCGAGATAG
>NW_020869832.1:436689-441689 GCF_003789085.1 Penaeus vannamei | reverse complement strand
TAGCAACGTTATTCAAACCCAGACGGAATTCATGCACTGCCCTCATGACCCGCCTGGAAGTCCATTGCATACCAATCTGCAATGTTGACACCTGCGTCAATCCGGCGGCGTAAAAAACGGTTTTATCTACCATTTTATGTGCCAATGTAGAACTATTTTATTGTATTTTTTATTATTTATTTTTTATTTATTATTTATTTTATTTTTATTTATTATTTATTATTTTTATTTATTATTTAAATTTATTTTTTATTTTATATTATTTTTTATTATTTAAATCTATTTTTTTTATTATATATATTTTTATTTATTATTCAAAATAAAATATTTATTTTATATACGCTATTTATTTTTGTTTCTTTGCAATTACTTGTTCATTTAAATAATTGTCAGTATTACATATACGACACGTGGCGACCCGTTGTCCACCTGTTCGTGACCTGCACATTAAATAGCCATTGCTGAAGACATACATCAGAAGCGTTATGATTTTGAATGTTTCACGAGCAAACATCAATATGTTTATTCAAAGATTGTTTTTGGTTAAGAGATAGAATCCACAGGATAATCCCTTGTATCTTGCACGTTGCTTCTGTCAAAAAAAAATATTTCTAAATGGATAGAAGAGTTCAAATTACCATTTCATGAATAAAAGTAATAATAACTTTTTAATTCTTATTACTACTGTCTCAAATATCACGTTGCTACCGTTTTATTCTTCTTATGTATAATATTATCGTGATTATCATTATAACTATACTTGTGAATTTGTTGTTACTGATGATGTCACCATAGCTGTTGGTGGAGCTGGTTTCGTGTTCCAAACCTTATCATTCCCTCATTGTTATCCCAATCATCATTAAATTCATCATCAGAACCATCCTCATGCTTATCATCATTATAATAAAATGATAATGATGACGATCATGATTATGATTATCGGTATGTTCATAATTATGATTGTGATCGACCATCAATTACATTATCCTCATCATATCGTCATCATTATCATAATCATCATCATTATTTTACATATACATATATATTTATATATATATATATATATATATATAATATATATATATACATATATATATATATATATAATATATATATTACACACACATGCACACACACACACACACACACACACACACACATTATATTCACTCCTACAACTATGAGGACAAAGGCTCATAGCTTGCGCTGTGTTGTAGTTCAGCAGCAGCGTCTGTGTGTCCCCTCCAAGAGCACGGACAACGGTGACGTCACAGCTGCTCTAACGAAGCCGAAGTCAACGACGAACACCCTAAGTGAATCTTGCTCTGGACTTCTTCTCGGGGTTTTACTCTCTTTGAAAGGTCTTGCCATCGCTATTAGAGACCAACACTGTCACTCCTATGCTGATAGATATAGCTGTGAGAGGCAGATAGATATAGGGATGTAGATAGATGTATGCATATGTAAGCACGTGTTGGATGTGTCCCTTGTATCAGTTATGTTCTTGGAAAACTGGTACATTTAACTACATGAAATCGTTTGGAAAAACAAAACCATTTCGATAATTTGATGGTTTGTTTAATACTTTTCATAGAGCAAGGTACATAGGCCAGGAATTACTTATAAATTATATATAAAGGTGGTATGTAACTACTTGATAAGGATAAAACCTCAATTTAAGAGTTGAAGCCAAACACGGTACTTATAAACAGCTGCGTCGAATGATTTAATTTGTTTTATCTTAAACTTTGTGAAAGATTTGAGCTGAAGATTTCTCATTAATGCATTTTTTGCCTACGTATAAAATTAAATGTTTTGTAGTATATGAATTACTAAATTGTGTTCTTTCGTTTGTTTGATATAAATTACTCTTTCTAAAGAACGTTTGATGTACCAATTCTTATGTTGTTTGCAACAGACAATTATTTCTTACAATATTTTGTAATGAATATTGATTTTGCTTACAGATATAACATGTGTTTGTGGTAGAACAATTATTTAGTTGTATAATAGCATGGAAGTATTTTGTTTTTCTATTCAAGCTTAAAGTGATAATTACCCTTGCTTTTATTACATTCTAATTATTAGCTTCTGTTAATAAGCATAAGGCTAACATAATACTGAAAGGAAATTATTTTTGCAGAAAGAGTTTGAGTTACTTTCTGTATCTAAGCCCATCCATGAGTAATTTATAACGTTAAAAATTCCAGTGTTGATTTCTCAATTATTTTCTAAAAATTGTCTTGTAGATAAACATTTACGTGAATATGACCTTTATCGCACGTAATTAACGTTCAACTCCTTGGAATTATTAGTTCTAAATTTGAAAGTAACATTGCCTTTGTGCATACATTTTAAATGATTCATAATTAATATCCAAAACCTTAGATGAAGTGTAGTGATGTGGTACTTACTCGGTATTATCTTTACTCAACTGCATTCATATTATTTTATTATGACTTATTGAATCAGTACTTTGATAGCCACGTGGTAAGCTTGTGAACTCCTTAATAAGGTCACTCTTTCCCAGTGATTTTATTGATTTTATTTTAGCAAGAAGGAAATGTTAAATCTAGGTCGAGGCTGTCGCGAGATCGAAGACCTTTCTTGTGCAGGCTCGTAGATTTTCAGTTCTAGACCGAAGCGAATTATGGTGCCTAAGAAATGAGTTAAAACATTTATTTCTTTTACCCTTTGGTGATTTCAGTATGAATGTTACTTTAACCATTTAGTCCTTTAGTCATTTAGTCGTATTGATATTGCACGAAGATGCTGTGTGAGAGGATGATGCCATGTTATTGTTCTATGTTAATTATGCAATTACGCCATCAATATATTCTGTATCCATTTTGTATTATTGGAGAATCAAATTGTGTTTGTTTACAGCTCGGGTTCCTTGTGCTGGACCCAGGACGACCCTTGGCATTTATTTTTAGTGATATTTCCTAGCATTTTTGGAACTTACTGTACCGTTTGTAATTTTCATGATTTTGGTTTCCTGAGTTGACTGAAACATTTGATTGGCCCCAACTAAATAGTACATGTGTGTGTACATATGTGTGTGTTTGTTTGTGTGTGTGTGTGTGTGTGTGGTGTGTGTGTGTGTGTGTGTGTGTGTGTGTGTGTGTGTGTGTGTGTGTGTGTGTGTGTGTGTGTGTGAGTGAGTGAGTGTGATTATTATTTAGAACATAATGTCAATATTTAACTTTTTTAAAAAATAATAAAAAATAGGTAAAAGAAAAAAACAGAAAATCGTCATTTTTTCCCCCTGTGTCAGTTCATCCATGAGGCTATCTCAGACATTTGGAAAGAAGGAGCATGACAATATGCAAATGAAGACCCAAGAGGTGGTGACTTGGCTACTTGTATTCACCAAATATTTGCCGGCTTGACTTGGCTTGACTTGGCTTGTCTCGGCTTGACTTGGCTCTTTGACTTGGCTTGTCTCGGCTTGACTTGGCTCGGCTTGACTCTTGACTTGGCTTGTCTCGGCTTGACTTGGCTTGACTTGGCTTGTCTCGGCTTGACTTGGCTTGACTTGGCTTGTCTCGGCTTGACTTGGCTTGACTTGGCTACCTGCCCCTCAGTCGCTCCTACAATCTAATCCATTCTCATTAATTTGGGAATTTCATATAAGGAAATTAACGAACAAATTTAAGGTATATTACTGTCACTATTTTTCCTCATATTATCAATTTATTATCGGTATATACATTATGTGTGATTATTGGTTTGGTGATTTTGATTATGATCATGTATTTTTTTTCTCTTCATTTTTTGCATATTATGTCATTGTGATCATCTTTACCTTTTTTTCTCCTTTTCACTGTTTAGGATTGCAGTTAACACACACACACACACACACACACACACACACACACACACACAATAATTTAGTGTGCTTTATGAGTTACACTTCATTATGTCGAGTAGAAACATCACACTTTTGCTCACAATACTATATATGATTTTCCACTTAGCATTTTGTTATTGGTTTCCTATTATTTTCATTCATACCTCATCAGTATCATTATTGTGAGCACTCCACGTCCAGTTATATAATTTCCCAAGTATTCATATTGATTTTGTTCTTATTCTTCTTTTCCTCCTTAAAATTAGCTTCATTTTACGAACATTCTTACTATCAGTACAGTACATTCTTACTATCAGTACATTCTTAGTACATTCTTACTATCAGTACATTCTTACTATCAGTACATTCTTACTATCAGTACAGTCTTACTATCAGTACAGTCTTACTATCACGTTCTTACTATCAGTACAGTCTTACTATCAGTACACTTACTATCAGTACAGTCTTACTATACATCTTACTATCAGTACAGTCTTTACTATCAGTACACTTACTATCAGTACAGTACATTCTTTACTATCAGTACATTACTATCAGTACAGTTATATCAGTAGTACATTCTTACTATCAGTACAAGTACAGTACTATCAGTACATTCTTACTATCAGTACAGTCTCTACTACTATCAGTACATACTATCAGTACATTCTTACTAGTACAGTACAGGTCAGTACAGTCTTACTATCAGTACAGTCTTACTATCAGTACAGTCTTACTATCAGTACACTTACTAGTTACAGTCAGTCTTACTATCAGTACTATCAGTACATCTTACTATCAGTACATTCTTACTTCAGTACATTCTTACTATCAGTACAGTCTTACTATCAGTACATTCTTACTATCAGTACAGTCTTACTACCAGTACAGTACAGTCTTACTATCAGTACATTCTTACTATCAGTACAGTCTTACTATCAGTACATACTATCAGTACAGTACTATCAGTACAGTACTATCAGTACAACTAGTACAGTACACTTCAGTACCTTACTATCAGTACAGTCTTACTATCAGTACAGTACTACTATCAGTACAACTATCAGTACAGTACAGTACAGTCTTACTATCAGTACAGTCTTACTATCAGTACAGTCTTACTATCAGTACAGTCTTACTATCAGTA
>NW_020869832.1:396689-401689 GCF_003789085.1 Penaeus vannamei | reverse complement strand
TGACCAAAGACACTGTTACCATGATCAGGTCTGGCTCTGGTACCGGGATGTCCACAACGTTCTCGTTAAAAAAAAAAAAAAAAAAAAAAAAAAAAAAAAAGTCTTCCACGAGCAATATAAGGAGTCTTGATATCAGCATTGCTAATACTAAGCGTAATCAGAAGTGACAGGCGACCAAAATGGGACTAGAAGCTCTACTATCCGTTGTTTAAGATGCTGTTAAGGCTCTTCGTATCATCAGCAGCCTCACCAGCCTCGTTGTAATGGCTACACAAGGCGGACACCCGTTCCTTGTCAACCCGATGGCATGTACCTGTAATTCATTGCTCGTGTTGACCTTGTTACTCCACACACCAAAGGGCAAAATCACGCGACACTCTTATTGAAAAAGGGTGTTTCATGGACGAGGAAGTGGATAATCCTTGAGGACAGCAAGTCGTAGTTCATATGACCGCATACGTTTCGTTGGGATCTGGACGTATACTTACATTGCCAAAAGTGACAGGTATGATCCTGCCTCTCGCTTGATTTATTCTAGTGTGAATATGGTGCCATCTTATATGTGAGTGTGCAAGGATCTACGTAGGCGCGGGGAGGGATAGGGCATAATGGTAGTAGCGCGGAGTAGAACAGGAATATATAGGGTCTTGATGATGAGCGTAACAAGGCCACGGAGGAGGTGGAGGGGTGAGAGCGCCGGTGGAATAGTAGAGGTAGTATTAGTTATCATAGTAGGCGATAACTATACCATACATATCATTAGTTGTATAACTAAGCGTATATATACGTAGCACTGAGGTGAGGGCGCACTAGTTAGGGCGTGAGGCGGCATATGCTTGTGTTTCTTGTTTTGTTTTTTCTTTTTTTTGTTTTGTACACTAGCGCCATTTTGTAGAGCTAAGAAGCGTAGAAGCAGTAATCGAGCACGTGAGATTGGTAGGAAGACAGCCCAGAGAGAGAGCAAAAGTGTTAGAAATCAACTAACCTGTGTACGAGGCGGATGGGACAGTTGAGCAATTAGAGTATCGATAGAACGCTGCACAGCGATCCAGACCCAGCACCATAAATAAATCACTGACTTGTAAGACGTGCAGAAGCAACTTCATAAATCTCGCAAACAAATACACTGTAGCCTGTCATAGCCCACGGACAGCAATATATGGCGACGGTGTATTCGAGATCTATTGACACTCGTTCTCTCTCACTTGTTTGTGCACTACTTAAACTGTGTTAGAGCAGGATGAACCGACAGACACGTAAGCACCATGTGTCAACCAAAAAAATACTTTATTAGCAGTGCGTCATTATTCACAGCATTAGCTTGCCGTTTCTTTTTTCTTGTTGTACCGACTTATATTAATACTATTATGCACCATTTGTTGTATTATTATTATCATCAATAATCGTCATATTTCCAGTCTCGTCTATTATCTCATTTATATTATCAACAGTATTATTATACTTCATTCGGCTGTTGTCATTATTTTCATTTTATTACTATTGTTGTTAATCGCATTTGTTGTTGGAAATTGTTTGATCATTATCACTATTAATTATCATATTATCTATTATTTATTAAATATTTTTTTTTCATTATTATTATGGTTGTTGTTGTTGTTTGTGTTTGTGTTCGTGTTTTTATGTTTTGGTGCTTTTTGTTGCTCGTCAGCAGTCTGTTCTTGTCCGACTTCTCTCATACGCTAATTGTTGCCAATCTGTTTATCTATTTCAGCATATTATTCATTCCATTGACGTTGTTGATTATTTTATCATTATTATAATTTTAATGAACTATATCATCATTATTACTTCAGTTACTTTCATTTTACATTGATTCGTTATATAACTTTGATGTATCAATTATTACCGATTCATTTATATGTTTATTTTACTCGTATTTATTCATTAGTATCTATTATTGTTATTCATTATTATCATTTTCGTTGTTGTTGTAGTCTTCATCATTATCATATAAACTATATTCCCATTTTAATTATCAATTTTACTGTCTTCTTGTATTGATATTATTATACTCATTGTGATGATGTTATCATTTTTTTACTATCTATTATTTTTATATTACCTATTTTATCTATATTTTATTATTATTAAATTATTATTTACTTTTAGTTAACTCCTTGTTTTCAATATATTATTATTATTATATCATCATCATCATCATCATCATCATCATCATATCATCATCATCATACAATCATCACATCATCATCATCATGCATCAATCTACTCATCATCATCATCATCATATATCATTATTGATTGTTATTACTGGTCTATTTGTTTATTATTACAATTTCTATTATCATCTATTGCTGCTTGTTGTCATTAATTGATCGTTATCGTCCACGTATGTAACTCATTCATTATTATTATAATTAAATTACTATTATACCACTACTATCTATACTACTACTTGATCATATAACCCATTATCTATTATAATTGATCTATAATTCGTAATCAATTACTTAATTGTTTTATTATTCATTCATTATCATTACTATCATATACATGATTGTTTACTTATCATTATTGTTTATTTATTTCTGTTACATTGATTAAGATCATACTAGATGGATATTAATTATCATTCAATATTTATGCTGCATCAATCATCATGGCAATCATTATATATTTCATTAACTCCATACTTTTTAATGGTGATGATGATTATTTTCTTTCATTATCATGAACTAATCGTTATTTACATACCACTATCATTATTGTTGTCGTTTCAGCTATTGTATTCGTTTATCCTCATTCATATCTATTCCGTATTCATATTGATGTTGTCTAGTATGTTTATCCTTCACTTTTCATCAATCATTATTATTACTAGTTATCGTATTTTTATCATATTTTAATTATCTGTTTATGCATCATCATTATGTTATCATCATCATCACTCTATCATCATCATCTCATTATTGTCGTTGTTGCTTCGCGTCCTCCACATCATGCGATTTATTGATTAGCATTCATTTCTTATCTGCATACTCTTAATTTCTTTCCCACGTTGATCATTCTTTACTATTTATTGTCATATACTCCTATCATTCTTATTTGTTAGCATTTATTGTATCATCATTGATTATCTAATGAATGATCTATTCATGTTTTCTTATACTTCAGCAGTATTTTACTTTATCTATTATTATAATTGTTTCCATTATTTCATATCATTTTTTGGTATTATCATTTCATAATTAATGTTTATTGTATATTATTATTATCATCATTATTTTATTATCATTTGTTAATCATTATTAATATTATTGTTGTTTATCATTTCCTCTTTCATATCATAACTATTTTTTGTTATATGTTATCATTATCTATTATGTCATTATATTAGGATCATTATTATTTTCATTGTTATTATCATTCATTATCAAATATTTCATTATTATCATTATCATTTATTATTATTATTTTATCATTATATACTGATTACTTACTTGATCATTACTATTACTATTAGTATCATTGTATTATCACTGTTATATCATCATTATCACACCTATATTATCATTCTTTTTCATAATTACGATGATCCTTATTACAACCTTTATCATTATATCATCATTATTATTACATTTGCTAGTATTAATAGTAGTAGACGTAGTAGTAGACGTATCGTTGTCCATTTTCATCACCATCAATATGATCATCATCATTATCATCATTATCAGATCATTATTAATATCATCAAGTGCCATTGCAAAGTGCACCAAAAGAAGAATATACCACAATGATAAAAGCGAATAGGACAGAATGGGAAAAGAAATATAATATATTTTTTCTAATTAATGAGATAATTAGATCTTCATTATCATTATATTTATAATTAATATAATCATAATAAAGAGGATAATAATAATGATAACAACAAGAATAATAATAATCATAAAAAACAATAATAACAATAATAATGATAATTATAATATTAGTATTATATAATGTTATAATATTATAATATTATATGATAATATTGACAACAAGAATAATAATAAAAATTATAAAAACAATAATGACAATAATAATGATAATTATAATTTCGTATTTCGTCTCGTTTCCGTGTTCTTGCAGAGCACACGTACGTTCTTGCAACCACATGCAACCACCTTGTAATTCCAGCCGATTATTCCTGAATGTAATGAGTCACATTTCATACGAATGTTGAGAGTGATGAGGCCTCATGACCTTTTTTCTGTCACGTTTTAAATTGATGGTGATGTTACTGTAATATTATGGCCTTGTTTTCATTCTGTTTATTATTTTCCCGTTGCAGAACAGCGCCCATTCATATGAAATGTCCGTGTGGGCGGATTTTTCTAGATTCATTTGTAGACAGGAAAAGATACACAGTCGGGGAAGTAGGGAAAAGAATGTGTATGTTGTGTAAGAGAGAGAGAGAGAGAGAGAGAGAGAGAGAGAGAGAGAGAGAGAGAGAGAGAGAGAGAGAGAGAGAGAGAGAGAGAGAGAGAGAGAGAGAGAGAGAGAGACCAGAGAGAGAGAGATAGAGAGAGAGAAAGAAATATGTACGTGTGTAACAGAGAGAGAGAGAGAGAGAGAGAGAGAGAGAGAGAGAGAGAAGAGAGAACAGAGAGAGAGAGAGAGAAAGAGAGAGAGAAAGAGAGACAGAGAAGACACGAATTAAATAATGAAAACAAACTAATGTCCCCATGGTGGCGCGAGGATGCAGCGTCTGGAGCGACGGCGCCGGAGCCCACAGGCGGGACGGAAACTGCCGCCGTGTCATGCTGGCTGTGTTTCTGCCTGCCCGAGTGTTGTAACGTTGCTCGGGAGTCGCTGTCATGCACGAACGCACACACACGCACTCTGTCATGCTCGCGAGTTTTATGTGACATTTATGGCCGATAGATTTGAATATCCGTCCGGCGTGTCCGTGCGAGGAAACGCTGGAGGCGAAGGAGGCCCATGTGGCGATCTACCCCTCGGAGGAACGGCCGAGGAAA
>NW_020869832.1:384189-386689 GCF_003789085.1 Penaeus vannamei | reverse complement strand
AATAATCGCCGCATTCCCCTTTTTTATGTACGCGCGTGTGTGCATAAACGCGGAAAAATTTACATGCGCACAAGTATGTAGTACACACACATATGAATGCGTGTGTGTGTGTGCATATATATATATATATATATATATATATATATATATATATATATATATATATATATATGTATATATATATATATAATATATATCATGTATACGTATATGTACACACATAGATAGATAGATATAGATATATATACATATGTACATATATATATATATGTGTGTGTGGTGTGTGTGGTGTGTGTGTGTGTGTGTGTGTGTGTTGTGTGTGTGTGTGTGTGTATACGTATATCTGTCAATCTATCTATCTTTCTGTCTATATGCACACGCACATAATGTACATATACATATATGCATATGTGTGTGTGTGTTAAATTGTGAATTGCATCGTAAATCAACCCCGTCTCTTGATTGGACTCTTTATGCGTTTCTCCCAATCTTATTTATAATTTGAATGTACAATTACCTGCACTTATACTTAGTACACCCCGCTATCAGTGGACAGCAGGAACAGCTGTGTTTGTTTACATTCTCGTACTACATGCGCATACCTAATTAGAAACATTGGTTCTCCAGATAGAGGATATCACTTGAATGCTGTTACAGTGTATAAACATATATCTGTGATACGTAAATACACCAATAATAGATAATTTAATATGTATTGGCGAGTTGTTTTACGCTCCGTTGATATGTGATAATACTCATACTCATACAAAACACAGACATGCACACACGAGTATTGGGTAACGAGCAAACAAATATTTAGCTACTATTAGATGGCTGTTAATCTTAATGAAACAGTAATTGCTCGTTTGAAAAGAGGGGCAATTATTTTCTAGATACTAGATGTCAAATGTTTCACGTGATCAATTTGTTTGGCAAATATTTAATATTTGACAAAAGTAAAATAAAATAATAAAAAAATCATATTTTTGTTTCAATTCTTCATGTAATGTTTTCAATTAAAAAAAAAAAAACATTATAAGAAGATTTGGCACTCTTTTCGTTGGCGTATACCGAATCAGAATTTAGTAGGGCTAATTAGAAAATATTATATTTATGTCAATATATAATATATATATATATATATATAGTATATATATATTATTATATAGTATATATAATATATATATTAATCTGTATATTCACTCATTACTCCTCCCCCTATCGCTTCCTTTCCTTCACTAAACTTTTTTTTCAGAGACCAATGACTATTAGTAGGTAAGAATTGTTCGCAAGGTAGGTTGAAATGGGTAGCTCCACTATGGATGCCTCCTAGTTGGCTTCAAACTAAGCCCCGCCTTTTTAGCTATTTTCGTTGCAACTAATGATTTCTATTTATTTCTTTTTTTCTTGGTTTCGTCTTCCTTTATTATTCTACCATTGTTATTACTGAGTCATCTTTACAGAAAATGCACTGAAAAACATTTACCATAGCATATTGCAAAGAATTACCGGGTCAAATAAAGGGGTAAAGCTGATGACAGTGTTAAGCCAATGAAAGTGTGCTGTGAGATATATAACTATAGATTAATTATTATTTGTATATTTCCTCAATATTGTTTAAGTGCCAGAAGTAAAATAAATTCCCCTTGTTTTATTCATGATGACGAAGAAGTTCCTTTCCATCAACAACTGTCAGAATACTCTTGGGAAAAAGTATATTTCATTTTTTTGGTTCATGTTAAATGAGAGTGGATCTACCTGGTTATTTGTATCTTGGTTACAAGGAAATGTGCTTATATAGGACAAAGCGATATAATACTATACATGATAGACATCTAAATATTTTGTATGTGAGAATTAATCAAACTGACATACATTTTCAGTATAATGCTTCGTGATTTTAGATGAAATTTTATATGGAAGTAATCTTCATTCACGCTGTAAAACGAAATGTAAACAATCACAGTTGCCGCTTCTACTGTTCACCGAAAACTGGGTGTAACAGGTAGAAGTGCAGACATCTGTATCATAGGGTGGCTTTCTTCATCTGCGTGCACAGACTGCAGTAGTCTGAATGACAGACCATGATTTACTTTGACATAGTATGAGCTTTTCATCAAAAGTAATAGGTCTATGGGAGGTGGATGCATATGAGGCCATGCGAGGTCTTGCAGTGATGAAAGTTGATGTGGAACAAATGTATATGTAACCTGTTTAATCCATTTGTCATTTT
This sequence comes from Penaeus vannamei, assembly GCF_003789085.1. Classification (NCBI taxonomy): domain Eukaryota; kingdom Metazoa; phylum Arthropoda; class Malacostraca; order Decapoda; family Penaeidae; genus Penaeus; species Penaeus vannamei. The sequence continues at coordinate 384,456 of NW_020869832.1, read as the reverse complement.
TATGTTTGTGGAACGTGGATGCATACATCTCTGGGATCCGTCAGAGTGGAGCATGTATTGTTGTTTCTATATCCCTTATAATTTCGTTAGGCTGTTAGTTTCGCAATTTTAATTATGCTGATAACATGTGAATAGTTCTGGCTGAAGACTTGTTGCTCCATCAACAGTGATCTTGCAAATGTTTATAGAAATAAGCAGTCTTATGATGATTATTGGAAGTAGGAGTGATTTTATTGATCCGTGACCTAGTTTTGGCCTCGCACCACT
>NW_020869832.1:360473-362973 GCF_003789085.1 Penaeus vannamei | reverse complement strand
TTTTACTCTGAAGGGGTCAAATTTCTTTGAAAAAGCGTAATCTTTATAAACGTCTTTGTGTGTGTGTGTGTGTGTGTGTGTGTGTGTGTGTGCAAGTGCGATATAGAAGTGATTTATTCAGCGAATATTTTTACTCTGAAGGGGTCAAAGGTCATTGAAAAAGCGTAATCTTCATAAATAATTATACATATTTCAGAAAAGGCAGGTCAAGATTTCACAAATTCGCCGCATTTTCCAACACATTAAGAGAGACAGGAGAGAGTAAAATAATAAAATTCTCTCTCTCTCTCTCTCTCTCTCTCTCTCTCTCTCTCTCTCTCTCTCTCTCTCTCTCTCTCTCTCTCTCTCTCTCTCTCTCTCTCTCTCTCTCTCTCTCTCTCTCTCTCTCTCTCTCTCTCAGAAGAGAAACGAAAGAAAATAAACAAAGCAAAATAACTAAACAAGCTTTACGGATGCCAGAAAAAAGTAACAGCAATCGATAGGAAAACAAGGCAATGAAAAAAAAAATAAAAACAATTGCTCGGTCGCAGAATTTGCCTCGACCATCGAAAATAAAATAGTTTCACCTCAAAATCACCATCGTTTTCATTTTCTCGCTGTTTTTCCGTCCATAAGAATTCCCAGGCAGTATATTTTCTTTATTACATAATGCAATATATTTCAGTATATTGGGTAAGATACGTTAGGGTTTGCAGTTTCTTTTTGATGTAATAAAATCTCTTTTTATCGGTCATTTGTGATGTGTCTCTGTCATGGCTGATGGTCTGGTAAGTCGCGGACCATAAAGTGCATTAACTTTTTATCTTTACGGAATAAATATTCTACTGAATAAAGATGATTTAGTACTGAATGTAATCCGAAGTTTGCGTTCTTCTGTGAATGTACACTTTACGTATATTTTAGGAGATTTTTTGCCTTACTTTCTGTTGCTAATTTGCATGTTGATTTTATAGGGGCTTTCGTCTGCATTTAAATCGTGTGGCATAACTCTTGTCTGCTGCCGAAGGATACCACAAGGATTAATAGAGTAGATTTATACATACATTAATGAGCTTGCATAATTATATGAGTCATTCAGAATTTTGATGCAAATGCATATAAATATTGTTACACGCATAACATATATATATTATATATATATATATATATATATATATATATATATATATAATATATATATATATTATATATATATATATATATATATATATATATATATATTATGACATTCATTGCAGGCTTGATTCGTTCAGGGTCCCTCCTTTCCAAGGCTTTTCGGCGCTGAAAATATTTCCTCTGGGTCATTTACCTTCCGTTTTCATGGCTCTTCATGAAGTTGTTTATTTTAACAACTTATTCTGGGAGTCAATTTCAGCGGCACGTTGCACTGCGAAGAGCAAGATGGATGTTGCAATAGCAGGCTCTTTTGCATACTAACGAAACGTTGCAGAGTAATTGTGACTTGTCCTCAGTACTTCAGAGATATGTAATTTCCCGAATGGGTTCCTAATATCGCTGGAAATTAAATTTGACGTCGTGGTATCATCTCTGATACATATCATCTGGTATCTTAAGGGCTGAGCAAGAATCGATAAATCGCCATCTCCGATTCCCAGCATCACCGGAATCGTCAGATAAGCCAGTGATCTCTTGATTAGTCTGGACTAGAATACCTTCCCCCCACCACCACCACCACTAACCACTACTAGCACCCCCACACCACCAACCATCCCCACCCCACCAGCCCATCCCACCCCACCCCCCATCCCCACCCCACCCACCACCACCCCATCCCCACCAACCCCATCCCCACCCCCACCACCCCATCCCCACCCCCACCACCCCATCCCACCCCCCCCACCCCACCCCACCACCCCATCCCCACCCCCACCACCCCACCCCCCCATCCCACCACCCCACCCACCCCACCACCACCATCCCCACCCCACCCCCCCCCATCCCCACCCCCACCACCCCCCACCCCACCACCCACCCACCACCACCCCCACCACCCCCCCCACCACCCCACACCCAACCCCAAACCCACCCCCACCACCCCCACCACTCGGGCCTCAGGGCGCTACTAATGGGAGTGAATTATCTTTCATCTCCACCTTGCCACTCCCACTTTCTTGGAGTCCGAGACGACAGAATTATGCATTGAAAAGTTGTATTTTTTTTAGAATAGATTAGATTTTATTGTTTGTTTTTTTTTATTTTTTATTTTATTTATTTTTAATTCTTTATTTTATTAATTTATATATAAATTTTTTTTTTCTTTCTTCTGGATACAAATATATTTTGATAAAGGAGAGCTAGTTTCCACTGAATTATGTAAGTTGAATATTTTTTTATCACGTACACATGCACAGAGCGAGAAAAAAAAACTGAACATAATTGTAATACATGTTATATGAAGCTTTTTAAAGAACAAAAGAGCCTCTTCCTGTAATAACTGACTGCATAACTTTCTGAGTGAACTCTCTGTTCTGCTTTTAAT
>NW_020869832.1:350473-352973 GCF_003789085.1 Penaeus vannamei | reverse complement strand
ACAATACAAGAAATAATAATGATAATGGTAGTAATAATAGTACTAGTAATAACAATGATAATACCATGATGATGATAATAATGATAATTATATTATAACAATAATGATGATTGTGATATTAATACTAAGTATATATCAATATTGATAATGTTAATGATAATGATGATCAGGATAATGATTATCATCATCACGGGAATGATCATCATCATGATAATGATAATGATCAGGATGATGATAAAAAGGAAAAGGAAATTATAATGATAACGATGATGACAATAATGATTTTAAAAATGTAATAATTATAATAATGATGATAAACATTTGACGATGATAATAATAATAATGCTAATCAAGTTGTGAGGGACACCGAGAGCCAACCCGTCATAGATGGGTTGGCTTTGGTCCCTAAGGGGCCCAAAAGTTGGCCCAAAAAACTACGGAAAACATAGGCCTAGCGTGGGACATGTTGAAGCTGGACATAATCCAATAGATTCGTTATAAACTTTAGTCTATATAGTGCAATCTTATCATTTCCCTTTCAGAACAAGCACCTGTAGTGGGGTACACGTTTCTGAAGTACAAAGAGTAGGCCTACTGTAGTACATTAAAAGATCTTCAAAATGGATGCTGATCCTATGGACAAAACATTGGAATTGCAGCCGGAGCATAGACTTGATATTCCAGTTGCTGAAGGGAGTTCGTCGAGTGGCCCAACGGCTAATAATGGAGAGACAGGCAAAAGTAGCCAAAGAAAATCAAAGGTAGACAAAGAAAATCACAAATCTTGAATTTTTGACAAAGGTAGCCTAAAAAAAATCACAAATCTTGAATTTTTCCACTCTCAAGACGCATTGATGGGTCAGTGGTTACAAATGCGCATCCTTGTACTTGTATTTCATAGGCGGCGGACCTACGTCGTACGCATCTGAGCTACTATGCAAAATGAAGGCTATATGTTTATCTACAAGATAAAGTTGATGTGCAATCCTCTATTCAAAAAGTTTCCTTTTTGTTTTCAGTGTCTGATGAGGAGCCAATGCCATGCTGATGTACTGTTCATGTCATGGAGAAGGAAAGTGGGAACTTACTGCCTGTGAGTAAAGAGCAATGGGTGACAATACTCGCATGAGTTTTGACTGGAGAGCGATGGGTGACAATACTCATATATTCATATGAGTGTTGTCACAATACTCATATGAATATCGTGACGCCAGGAGTGTGTCTTAAGCTTACTCATAAGTCATTAAATTTTGATGGTGATCCGGTTCGTGATCTGGATCTAGGAATTTTTAAAGGCTTCATGAGCATTGCGAGATAAGGACAACTTAAACTTTTTGGTTAGCAGGATAACTCAAAAAGCTATTAACAGATTTTTATGAAAATTTTACCAGAGGTCAAAAACATTTGGTGGTGATCCGAATCCAGGATTTGTTTTAATTGTTTATTAGCACTGCGAGATAGGAACAACTTAAATTATTATTACTGTTATTATCATTTTTTTTTTATAATTCTTTGTGTGAATATTGCCTTGGCAGAGGTATGCGCTTTCTGATTATAGTTATGAATTATAAGTATGATTATAATTATTGTACTGAAATTTTTAAAACTATTAATAATAATTACATTTATGATAATTATAGTAAAACATATAAGGTATAATAAGTATGATAATAATAATGATGATAATAAAAGTGATGACGATAATGATATGACAGTACAATGACGATAATGGTAATGATAATAATATCAATAATGATAATAATAACGTTAATAGTAATAATCATATAGTACCGATAACAATAATAGATAAAATTGACAATAATATTAACAATACTACTACTAATAATAACAATAATAATAATCATGAGAATAATATAATGATAATAATAATAAAAGTAGAATGATCATAATAGTAGTAATGATGATCAAAATTTTATATTAATAATGATGATAATATAATAATAATTTTGATAATAATATGTTATAATATTATTAATAGTAATATTGATAATCTTGTTAATTATTGTTTTTGTTATTATCATTATCATTGATGTTATTATCATCCTTCTTACTATCATTATTATCAGTATTATTATAAGTGCTGTTTCTTTAAAGACAGGTCTTTGAGAAACAGCAGAGGTCAGCAACGACTGGAAAATATTTACCTATCGATTCTAGTTACCTATTGCCAGCCATTTTTGATTGATTTTGTTGATACAAAGAGATTTTTTTTATCATTTTATCTCATTTCTTTAATTTGACAGGGAAACAGACGCACGCACTAGGGTCACTGCGCCGATAAGATCTCGCCCGCTAAGTGACAGCCGAGTGAAGATATCGATTGTGTCTTGCAAGTAAGGTAAGTGAGCAGAGTCTCGCATTCATACCTCACGTTTCATTGCCAAGCCAGCGCCTCCCAGGGCCAGAGGCTTCGAGCCACACTTGCAGCAGCACAACAGCTGTAGAAGAACATACTTTCGGAAGCGTTTCCCTTGAAATG
>NW_020869832.1:340473-342973 GCF_003789085.1 Penaeus vannamei | reverse complement strand
CCCTTGACAGTTCAATTCTTTTCGGAGAGGGGCGCACTGTGCATAAATCTGTGCAATAAAGAATGCACTGAGTCTTGCCAAAGAAGCATGCGACTGATATCAATGTATTATCTTTAGAGCTGAATGTAATGATAGATCCACCTACCTGATATATAGAATACAGTTATTTTTATAGGATATTGCTAATACCATAATCATCAATGACTGCAGTAGTGTTCAAGGATAAATATCCCGAATGAATTAATTAAATAATAAAGTGCTTGCCCGGGTGACTGGCATTACGTATGGTGCAACTTCGTTTATCTTGGAAGTCATGTTCGACCCAGTCAGCTGTTTAATGATTCTGAAAGTCATTGTATCACCTTCTTTTGATTTTCATGGTGTTCCGGCTGCAAGCAAGGTCAGTTGATGAACCTTGTTATTGAGCGAAGGAGAGAAAGGGGGAGGGAGAAATAGAGAAAGCAAATTATGTATATATATGCTTTCCGACATAATCTTATTCCCATGCTGTGCAAAAAGGGGATGGCTGCTCTCCGTGCAAAGGAACAGATGGCGGTGAAGAGACCGTGTTTTAATTAGACTGACACGACGTCGAGCCGAGACAATCCGACCACGACGACTCATACCTTTCCCCCGCTCGGACAGACCCCATTCCGAAGCCGAATCGGGCAACACCAATCCGCAAACACCAATAAAAGTTGATTTTCCCCGAAAGACCGAGCACACTGCCGGCTCATACCCACTGACCTGCTCTGACCCAGGCGGGCGTGGAACCGCTCCAAGAACCACTTTTTTCCCGCCCGCCATCACTGACCCACCTGCTGGACGCTTAAGTGCACCGCTCTCCTGTGACCAAGTGGAGAGGGAAGGGAACGGACCTGCATTTCCCGCAAAGAGCTCGTACGTCACGCACAAACACGATAATCTCTGATAGTTCAGTTCTGCGAATTTAGGATGCGTGGGGTTAGACGCGCAAAATCATGTTTCTGTAAATATTCTGGAAGAGCAATTTCACGATGGAATAAGCAGTTCGACGATTCGCGCAACAAATTATAAGATATTAGATATTTTTCAGGATTTTCTTTTTTTTTCTTTCTTTCTTTTTGAACTTCATTAAACTACAGTCACTATCGAAACACAAAATACATTATGCAGTATAAGAACAACTATATTATATCAGTAAACAGTCTATGGTGATAATGAAAGATATCAAAACAACAGTAATATGGATTGTAGCGATTGTTATGATGTTAGTTATTACAATTAAGAGTATATACAGTATTGCAGTTATAAACACATTTGCAACAATGAAAATGGTGCAACAATCTAATAACAATGATGATCATAATAATGACGATAATGGTAATGATGACAATGATGATGAAAATAATAATAGTAATAACAATAAAAATCATGATAACAATCATTCTTATTGTGATATTGATGATGGTGGAAATGATGATAATAATGATAATAATAATATCAATAATAATGATAATAACAACGATAATGATAATGACAATAATAATAGTAATAGAAGTAATAATATTGATATTAATGATAATAATGATAGTTATAAAAATAGTAATAATGATAATAAGAATATGATAATAGAAATGATTATCAAAATAATCTCAAAAATATCAAAATGATAAAACATATTAAAATTATATTAATAACAATAACAATGATAATGTTGATAATAATAGTAATAAAATAAATGATATCAATAATGGTGATAATAATGATTTTCATGATAATGATAAGGACGATATTAAAGATAGTAAAGATATTCATAATTGTGATAATAAACCAATAATATTGATCGTATCAATATAATGATAATGAGAGCATCAATGACGACAATGATAATCATATTGAAATAATGGTTATGATAATATCAACATAACAAAATTAGTAATGACAATGATAATGATGATAATAATAACAGTAATGATATGAATAAGAATATGAATAGAATGATGGTAAAAATAAGAGCATTAAAATTAGCAGTAAGAAAAATAATTATTATAATGATATTGATAATGATGACACTAACAATGATAGATTATATAATGGTATTAATGATAACAGTAATTATCATACGTATAATAATGATTATAATGATAATGATGATAGTAATAATGATAATCCTAATAATAATATCAATGATAATAATAATATTGAGAATTATTTTTAAAAAATAATGATTGATAACTATTATCATTATCATTATTATCATTATTTCATTATTTTTCATTTTTTCTCATTATCCTTATTATTATTATTATTATTATATATATTATCATTATTTATCATTATCATTACTGTTATTGTCATTACTATCATGATTACAATTATAATGATAATATTAGTGATAAAAATAATAATAATAATGATAATATATGATGATTATGATGATGATAGTAATATCAATATTAGTAATAACAATAATAATAATAACAATAATATAATAATAACGAAAACACCAAAGCAATAA
>NW_020869832.1:317973-320473 GCF_003789085.1 Penaeus vannamei | reverse complement strand
GCTCATCGATAACCTTCCGTTGCGAATGTGCTAAATGTATTATATATATATTTTTTTTATATAGCCTCTGTTGAATAATAACAACAGCCCCTTGTGGAAATATCCATTTTTTGGGGCGAGGTCCAAAGCATTAGCGAATGTACTGTTTTAGGAGGCACTCCCTCATACGCATATTTACACGCGTGTTATGAGGTGTACTCCCTCCTATGAGGTGTACTCCCTCCCGGGCTCCATCGATTCAGTCACGCTCAGGAGTCCCGCCTTCGGTCGACCCATGAGTTGGTCTCTTGGTCTCCAACATGGATGCCGCGACGGTCCCGGTCTCCCTCCTGCTGCTGGTGCTCCTCCTCAGCCTCGAAGCCGGTAAGGGACGTCGCCGAAGTGCTGGTGTGATGACCTCGAACCGAAATCATAGTGAGAGGATTGTGAACCTGTTGCCTGATGAAATGTCTTCGGTTTAATAGATTTGCTTGTAGACGCTTAAGAGAGAGAACGAGACAGAGATGTGAGCATTCGAATAAACAGAGAGAAAGAGAGAGAGAGACAGAGCCAGACAAACATACAGACAGACGGACAAACTTCCACAGAATACAAACAGGCAGACAAGTTACAACTTCACAGACAGACAGTCTACAACAGGCCAGACGAAGTTTCAGACAGACAGACATGTTCAGACAGACAGACGTAAAGCCATAAAACCATACAGAGAAACCAGAGCAGCTCGCCGAACACACGGACAGTGGTATACTCGAGCCTGAAGCCTGAAAACACGACAGCTTCATCTAGTTCTCCGTCTCGTTTCTCCCACAGAGTGCCAGGAATTCGTCTCTGCCAAGTTTCAGAACGAGACCGAGATCAGCCTTGACACCTACCTGGACACCGGCATGGGTTACCTGCCCAACCTGACGGAGGTGATACAATAATTTATATATATATATATATATATATAGATATATATATATATAAAGTATATATATATATATATATATATATATATATATATATATAATATATTATATATATATATATATATATATATATATATGTATGTGTGTGTGTGTGTGTGTGTCTGTGTGTGTCTGTGTGACGTGAGTGTGTGTTTGAGAGTGGTGTGTTGTGTGTATACGATGCACCGCCCTTCAGGCCAGTACTTTTGATTATCATCATTATCGTTATTATCATCGCTATCAATATAATTTTTCATTGTTATTATAATCATGTCTTTATCATTATTTTCACTGTCATTATAATCATGTCTTTATCATTATTTTCATTATCATTATTAACATTATAGTTATTGATCCTTTTCTTATTGTTATTGTTATTTTTGTTATTTTTAATTTGTTTTGATTATCAATATTATCATCATTCTATGCTGTCATTATTGTTATTCATCATTATTAGTATTAGTATCATCATCATTGTATTATTATTATTATCATCACTATTGTTATTATTCGTATTATCATCACCACCAGTGGTATTATTAAGATTATGATTAATATTAGTATCAGGCTTAGTACCAGTATCATTATCATAATCTTATCATTATCATAATAATCGTTATTATTATTATTATTATTATCATTATCGTTATTATCATTATTATTATCATTATCATTATTATCATCATTATTATCATCACTATAATCATTATCATTTTTGTCATTGTTACTATAATCATTATCATGATAATTATCATTATTGTTATAATTTCCATTATGATTTTCATTAGTTGGTATTATTATTATTATTATTATTAATATCATTGGTGTTATCATTATTATCGTTATTGTTGTTGCTATCATTTTTATCAATATTATCATTATCTGCCGCCTCCTTCCTCCCTTCTCTTCCTCCTTCGCCTCCACCCATCCTTCACCCCCCTCCCCCCCCACCCCATCACGCCCCTCTTCTCTCTCTTTCTGTCTCCATTTCCTTCTCTCTGGCATTCCCTCTTTTATCTGGCAGTTCCCTCTTTTATCACATCCTCTCCTCTGCCTCCCCATTCTGCAGACACGTGGTAACGAATGGACGAACCACAAGAGGAATTAGAATATAGATAGATAGTTTATCATCACAAGCGGGAGGAAAAATAAAGAGCTACCTCCCCCCTCCTCTCTTCCTCTTTCACTATCCTCCTTGTACCTCTCGCCTCTTCTTTTCCTTTTTGTCTTTCTCTTCCTCTCTCTCTCTCTCTCTCTCTCTCTCTCTCTCTCTATCTATCTATCTATCTATCTATCTATCTATCTATCTATCTATATCTATCTATCTCTTCCTTTCTCTCTCTTTCTCTCTCTCTCTCTCTCTCTCTCTCTCTCTCTTCTCTCTCTCTCTCTCTCTCTCTCTCTCTCTATATATTATATATATTATCTATATATATATATATATACTATATATATATATATATATTCTTCCTTTCTCTCTCTCTCTCTCTCTCTCTCTCTCTCTCTCTCTCTCTCTCTCTCTCTCTCTCTCTCTCTCTCTCTCTCTCTCTCTC
>NW_020869832.1:300473-307973 GCF_003789085.1 Penaeus vannamei | reverse complement strand
TACACCCATCCCCATTCAGTCTGCACAGTGACCAACAAGATGACAAACCAGTGGGTCAAGTTAATTCGTCTTAGACTCCCATGGAAGTGGAATGAAGTATCTTGCCTGTGACTATCACGCAGGCAGGAGGAATTTGATAAACAGCTATAAAAAAAAAATTCTGACATGAAAATGAAAGATACCTGAAAATTTTTGTTCTGGAGATGTCACCGAATTTCTCCACGCAGCCTCAGTGTCACAATCTACCATATGGCTGTCAGCTGGTAGTCCTGATTCTTAATTCCTTCTCACGAACCTTTATATCAAGTTCAGGAATACTTTAGATGTATATTGAAAAAAAATATCTTGCAGATTTCGTCCCGTGTTTATTTGATTCCTGAAATTTTTATGCCACATTCCTGGGGATTTCCAAAAAGGAGAGACATCCCCTCAAAATTAATTACAAAATTACGGCCTGTTTGTTAGAATTGTGCCAGGCCCGACCTAGTGAATTTTCATAAATACAGATGCAGAAATAAAGGCATATCTGTCTATATATCTGACAGATATACATTTAACTGTCTATTTGCCCGGTTGATATGCATGTCTAGATTGATAAATATACATTTATTTCTTTATTTATGCATGTTAAGAATACGAATATTCTTTGGGTCGGGCCTCGCACAATTCTAACCAACTGGCCGTATATGTCTTTTATGAGATGAAGAGAAAGGGGTGAGTATTTCCTAATGGTTTGCGTTCAGAATCTTTTTTCATAGAAATGTTCACCATATATATTATCAAATTTCAAAAATAAATTTCATAGATCTGTTGGCAACTAGTTTAGAGCCAATTGAAGTCCTTCCCTGCTGAGCAAAAAATAGTTTTGAGTAAAAGACAACTATAAATTGCCATTATTGTTAGTCAGTTCTTTATAACCACTATTTTTGGTAACTTGAACATCAGAAGTGATCACACACACACACACACACACACACACACACACACACACACACATATATATATATATATATATATATATATATATATATATATATATATATATACATATATATATATTATATATATATATATATATATATATATATATATATCTGCGTGGTGCCATTTCTTGCATAAGAATATCACAATGGTTTGGGTGCAATAAAATTTCTTAAAACATCGATAAATTCGCCATAAAAACTATTTTGCTTTTGTGATCTCTCCTTTCTATCATTGTGTGCGAGTGTGTTCATGCATGCACATATGCAATATATATATGCAGATATATATATATATATATATATATATATATATATATATATATATATATATATATATATATATGTATGTATATATATGCTTGTGTGTGTGTGTGTGTGTGTGTGTGTGCGTGTGTGTGTGTGTGTGTGTGTGTGTGTGTGTATACATACATTTATAATATATATATATATGTATATATATATATATATATATGTATGTATGTATGTATGTATATACGTATGTATTCACACACACACACACACATATGTATATGTGTGAGAAAATAACCTAAAATAAGCATAAACTTCAATGGGAATCCCAACCGAACGGTGTTTGCTTTTGTTTCCTCGGTTAAACGATACAATAAAAAGAAAGAATTACCATAAATATTTACCAAAATCAGATCATTTTAACGTCTTACTGCCTCTCCAGCGACAGAACCAGATCTGAAGTGATCCTTGAGCATCTCGAGTTGGAGCGTGAACAAGGGAGAGAATCTTGTCATATCTCTTAGGGGAGGGTTCCCCAATTCCTCTTTCGGCAAGTAAATAAATTCAATAAATGCGTGATATTATTATACACGTATGGGGTGGGGGGGGGGCGAATGACAGAATTTGTCAATTGAGTTTTGATCATTCCACCCCAATGCTTCTTTTAATTTATTTTTCTGTTATTATCCCTGACTCTGTAGCACAAAGGTCGAATATTGATAGCTTCTGTTGTGCATATTACAATCTGAAATGACTTGTTTTTATTCGCGCCACAAATACTATTTCAACACTGTTTCCAATGCATCCTACATGTAGAATTTTAACTTCATCAATAAAGTATTCATATAATAATAAACATGTTTATATTGTGCGTTCACTCTCTTCAAGCACTGGCATGGCACTGGCAAGCACCGCCAGATAAACCCCCTTAAAGTGATCCCAATTATGTCATCCATTCATCATACTCTGTAATATGTCTCGCCCACAATTACACTACCACTCTCATGCCACGCTAGAGGCCGCCCGCAAAGTATATCGCAAGCAATTATGGTTGAAAGATAGATTCAAATCTATTTTGAAGTGAACATCAACATCGGGTTGTAAATAGTGTGCCTTAGTTAACTCATGCTTTCAACCCTTTCATAAAGCAATGTCACTTGCCACGAACTAAACAAGAGCTGCAACATTTTGGGATCATATTTTGTGATTGGTACTCAACTGTATCCACTCCAGTGCAATTGCTCTAATAATACGTTATGCCAGGACTTTGACGAATGCTTCAGAACCGCTGAACGAATCACCGAAGCAGTTCGCCAAATTGTCTCTCTCCGTTTCAGTCGTTGTAACACTTAGATTTTTCATGTGCACTTAACCCATGCCAGACTACCCACGCATTCATTAGAACAAGCTGTTTGGTCAAGAAACCACGCCCATTCTTTCGCAACAAGGGGATTGCGGGCGTGGGGAATGACCCGCGCCAAAGCTGTACTGGGAAGAGCGAACTTCAAGGTGTGTTACGTTCTTTCGGTGTTATTGAGTCGTGACAACAAGGCAATGGTGTCATAATATGATTTATTACTAATATGAAGATCCTTTCATTCTTTCTGCTGCACTTGCCATTCCCCCTTTATCGAAGACGGTTTTATCATCTTTTATCACTCTTTATCACTATCACATTTTCTTCTGTTATCAATAATTGTATTGAGTTAATCAGTTTACGTTATTTATTATTATCACTATTCTTATCAGTATCATCATTATTATCATCATTATTTTCACTATTCTTATCAGTATCATCATTATTATCATCATTATTTTCACTATTATTATCAGTATCATCATTATTATCATCATTATTTTCACTATTATTATCAGTATCATCATTATTATCATCATTATTTTCACTATTATTATCAGTATCATCATTATTTTCATTACTGTTATTCTTATCATTCTAGTCATTATTATTTTCATCATTTCTTCTTCCTTATTGTTGTTATAAAGATGACGATGGTGATTCTTATTTGTATTTCTATTTCTATATTGTTTTCATTATTATGATTGTTTTTATAACTTCTGTTATAATAATGATTTTTTATATTATCATTATTATTACTAATACTACTACTATTATCATTATTATGTATATATTATCATCATTGTCATTATTATTATTTATTGTAACCATTTTTATTATTATCATTTTTATTATTACTATTGATATTATCATTACAATCATTATTATCAATGTTATTGTTGTTATTATTGTTTTTATTATCATTATCATTATTATTATCATCATCATTATTGTTATCACAACTATTATCTCTCAACCGGTTTGTTAAAATTGTGCCAGGCCCGACCCAATGAATTTTCATAAATATAGATGCAGAAATAAAGGCTTATCTATCTATATAGCTGATAGATATACATTTTACTATCTATTTGCCGGGTTGATATGCATGTCTAGACTGATAAATATGCATTTATTTCTTTATTTATGCATGTCACGTATACGAATATTCTTTGGGCCTCGCACAATTCTAACGAACCGACCGATTATCATTATCATCATTTTTTATTCTCATTATTATTATTATTACTGATATTATTGATATTATCATGATTTTAATCATTATCATCCTTATCACTATTACTATGATCATTATGATTAAATTAGCATATTTATTGTTACTATTATCATTATCACTATTCCTATCATCATTATTATATCATCATCACTATCATTATTATCATTATCATTATCATCAGTAGAAGTGGTGGGAGTAGTTATATTATCAATGTTCTAGTCATTATTACTGTCATTATCATCATCATTAGTATCCCTATTATTATAATTTTATTATTATTATTATTATTTATATTATTATTATTATCGTTATATAATATCATAATACCATAATTACTGTTATTACTGATATTATAATCATTATCGTTATGATAATTATTATTATTATTACTGCTACTATTACTACTGCTGCTTCTGATGTTACTATTATGATTATCACTATCATCATTATTACCATTACTGTCATTATTATTGCTATAGTTTACAGCAAAGATATCGGTATTATAAACCATTCCACTATTCTCATTTCTAATTTCTAATTTAAGCTTAGATAATATCTACCAGAGTATATAATTTGTGTAATTCATCCTAATTTTTTGTAGTATCATTTATACACTGGTCCCTGAATCCTTTATACACTTGATCCTTCCTTTCGTTTCATTCTTATCACCATTTTGTATTTCTAATGCAGTTCAATTGCTGTTACTTCCCTCCCTCTTCCTCCCTTTCCCTTTTTACGGAAAATCTAGGCCACTGGCGAAAGTCTAGAGTTCATCTGAAAGTCGATTTCATTTCCTTTACCCCGTAGTACATTTCCCTTCTTGCCCGACCTTGTTTGGGGTCTACGTCGAGCAAATCTTTTCCCGGGGTATTTGTTCCTGTTTCCCCCGAGCCCCTTCCTCGCTCCCTGACTTTCACGGGGCACGAGGGGGCTCCGGGAACGCGGCTGATGCAACACGTTCGCGACTCGTTCCGTTCTGCCAGAAACACAAAGCCTGCGAGATTTTCGGAAAAATTATCGATTGGTTTCAAGTCCCGCACTCGGCCGGTTTGTGAAGGATTGTTTGAGTTAACCCCGATGCACGGTCGGGGTCTGGGGAGGTGAGCTGATATGCGGGATTCAGCTCTTTCATGTTTATTCTTATTTCTTTTCCTATTTATTTTCCTTAGTTTCTCTATCTCTCTCTCTCTACTTCTCTCTCCATCTCTCCTCTCACAATCTTCTGTTTCTCATCTCTCTCTCTNAATAAAATAGTAATAATATAATAAATATATAATTCAATAATATAATAATAATAATGATAATATGATAATATAATAATAATAATAATAACATAATAATAATAATAATAATAATAATAATATAATTAACAATGATAATGGGTATTCCCACCAATAAAAATGATGATAATAACAATAAATTATTATAATAGCAAAATAATAATAGAATAATGATAATATCAAGAAATAATTATATCGCTGATACTGATAGAAATGATAGTCATGATAATGATAGTAATTAATATGATAATAGTGACAATGATAACAATTATCATAATAATGATAATGATAATACCAATTATAGTAATGAAAGTAATATTAATAACAATGATAATAAGAACATTCTTAAAGAATAATAATGATAGCAGTAAGGGTGATTATGATAATAATGTTGGGAATAATAGTAACAATACTAGTGAGGATCATGATAATCATTACCATTCTTATTCTAATAATAGTAATGTTATTAATATTGATGTTAATTATGTTATCTGATTATAGTTATGTTAATGATAAGTTTAATATTAATGTTAACAATGTTTTTTTGTTTGTTTGTTTCATGTCATTCGTTTGTGTTTTCTGTAGTTCATATCTTTCTTCTTTTTATCTAAATCAGTTCATAGATTTCCTATAAACTAATGTATCTCTAAACCTCTCTTTTTGTTATACTTTGTTAGAATGGAGATTTAAGTGTCATCAAAAAGAAGATGAATTTCTGAACACTATCTTCATATCTTCAGATTTATTGCAACTTACTGCAAGACATATATCAAGATACATTTGCTTGCTTCGTGTCTTTTGGAGACGATAAAGTCGTTATCATTTTATTATTGCTAGCATTGCTGTTTGTATGTTTGGTTCTATCTTATCATTATGTTTGTTTCTGTTTTCTTTTTTTTCTGTCTTCCTTTCTGTCTTCCTTTGTCTCAATTTCTCATCCTTTTTTCTCTCTCTCTTTCCCTCTCTCTCTCTCTCTCTCTCTCTCTCTCTCTCTCTCTCTCTCTCTCTCTCTCTCTCTCTCTCCTACTCCCATTTCTAATCTCCCTTTTTCCCAATCATCATTCCCACCCTCACCCCCCTCACCCCATCCCATTTTCACCCCATCATCATATTCCAAAAACCCGCCCCTTTCTACCCCGCCCCTCTCCCTCTCCCATCCCTCCCCACATCCCACCCCCCACTAACGCATTATGCTGAGTAGATACATTTCGGATAAAATTTTCCATAAGATTCCTAATCCAGCATTTTAAGCCATACAATCTTTCTCCCTTATCTACGTTTGCCTCTGTCCCCCTTTTCTCCTAATGCTATATTATCTTTCTTTTCATTTCACTCTAACCTTTCTCTCATTTCGTCGCTCATCTGGACGCATTTACTGTTTGTGGAATTGTTGTAGATTCATCAACTCAAAATGTTTACTGTCTACTTTCCATTTTCTCGTTGTGTTGTTGGATTACAGCTCATTTACTTTACATTTGTTGTATTTCTACATTTACCTCTTCTCTTTGTCCTTTTTATTTACCCTATCATTGTATTTTTCCCATACACCCACCTTCTCTTTCTAGCCTTATTATTGTAGAAATTCCCTATACTAATCGTGCTTTTTCTAGCATAATGTTGTAGAATTCCCCTACAATCACCTTCTTTTCCCCCACAGAGGTGTAAGATCTCCCCTCACTCATCCATTCCCTTCTCTTTCTCCCCTAACGCTGTAAAAATCCCCCCTAGACTCACCTCTTTGCATCCCTCCTATTGTTGTAATATCCCCCACCATTTCTTTCTTCCCTAGTGTTGGGGAAATTCTCACCCTCCTCTTCCTTCTGCCTTCACTTCTCTTCCCCTTTTCCTTGCAATTTCATCATCATTTCTCTCTCTCTATCTCTATCTCGCTCTCTTTCTTTCTTTCTCTCTCTTTTTCTTTCCTTTCTCTCTCGCTCTCTCTCTCTCTCTCCCTATCTCTCTCTCTCTCTCTCTCTCTCTTATCTCTCTCTCTCCCTCTCCCTCTCTCTCTCTCTCTCTCTCTCTCTCTTCTTTCTAGCCTTCTCTTCTCCTCACACCTTTCCTTTTCCTTTACCCCTATCCACCTTCTCTCTACCCCCGTCCCCCCCCATTTCCTCCCTTTTTCCCTAGCCCTCTCTAGCACAGCAGTGTAGAGCGGTATTTTTCCCTGATAACCCGGGACTTTAATGTGACGATCTATCATTCCTACTCCACTTGCTTCTCGAAGTAATTGAGGTCGTTTGCTGTGAAATATATGCGAGTCGGGGAATCATGGAAATGTTTTTTTAATGCCTTCCGACTGGAGACGGAAATGTTCCTTTCTTTCCAACAGTCCTCGAGTTCTTTCTGAGGCTGGGGGAATGGGAGGGAGGGGGAGGGGGAAGGGGGCGTGGTGGA
>NW_020869832.1:270473-277973 GCF_003789085.1 Penaeus vannamei | reverse complement strand
GGGAAAAAATGGCTGGTAAGAAAAGAACGACATTTGTACAAGTTTGATCAAAAGTAGTACAAGAGGGAGGTCTTGTACAAGGAAAATGAGAACATGATGAAACTGATGATAAATTAAAAAGTCAGACAATGGTGATAATGATACTAGAGCGGATATTGCAACGAACCCCACGTTCAGAAATATAACAGAAATAATGATAATGATAATAATGATAACACTGATAATGATATCAAAGAAGATAATGATATTAAAAAAAATCATTCTAGGAATAACAACAGTAATAACAATAAAGATGATCATCATTATCATTTCCAGTCATATAAAACAAACCAAACCCTGCAATACCGATAACCGGAGACTACTAAAAGGAGTCTTGTACCAAACCCGGCCCCTTCCACCCTTGATACCAAACCCGCCCTGGTACCAAAACCCCACCCTTCCCAACCCGCAAACCCCACCCCTTCCCTGATACCAACCCCACCCCTCCCGCCCTGATATCAAAACCCGCCCCTTCCACCCTGATACCAAAACCCCACCCCCTCTTGATACCAAAACCCCACCCTTTCCCCACCCTGATACCAAACCCACCCCTTCCACCCGGTACAAACCCCGCCCCTTCCACCCTGATACCCAAACCCCACCCTTCCACCCTGATACCAAACACACCCCTTCCCCCTGATACCAAACCACCCTCCACCCCTGATACCAAACCCACCCCTTTCACCTTGATACCAAACCCCACCCCTATCCACCCTGATACCAATATACCACCCCCTTCCACCCACCCTATGATACAAAACCACCCCTTCCACCCTGATACCAAACCCCACCCCTTCCACCCTGATACCAAAACCCCACCCCTTCCACCCTGATACCAAAACCCCACCCTTCCCCCCTGATACCAAACCCCCCCCCCTTCCACCTTGATCCAAACCCCGCCCCCTCCACCTTGATACCAACCACCCCTTCCCCCTTCCACCCTGATACCAAACCCCCCCCCTTTCCACCTTGATACCAACACCCACCCTTCCACCCTTCCCCCTGAATACCAAACCCCACCCCTCCACCCTGATACCAAACCCCCCCCCTTCCACCTTGATACCAAACCCCACCCCTTCCACCTGATACCAAACCCCACCCCCCCCCCTAATACCAACCCCACCCCTTCCACCCTACCAAACCCACCCCTCCCCCTGATACCAAACCCCACCCCTTCCCACCCTGTACCAAACCCGCCCCTTCCACCTTGATACCAAACCCCCCCCCTTCCACCTTGATACCAAACCCCCCCCCCTTCCACCTTGATCCCAGCCCTGATACCAAACCCCCCCCCTTCCAATACCACCACCCCTTCCACCCCTTCCACCCTGATACCAACCCCACCCCCCACCCTGATACCAAACCCGCCCCTTCCACCTTGATACCAAACCCCACCCCTCCCTGATACCAACCCCACCCCTCCCGCCCTGATACAAACCCCACCCCTTCCACCCTGTTACCAAACCCCACCCCTTCCCACCCTGATACCAAACCCCACCCCTTCCACCTTGATACCAAACCCCACCCCTCCCTGATACCAAACCCACCCCCCCCCCCTGATGAATACCAAACCCCACCCTTCCCACCCTGATACCAAACCCCCCCCTCCCGCCCTGATACCAAACCCCACCCCTTCCCACCCTGATACCAAACCCCCCACCCAAACCCCCCTTCCACCCTGATACCAAACCCACCCTTCCACCTTGATACCAAAACCCCCCTCCCCCTGATACCAAACCCACCCCTTCCACCCTGATACCAAACCCCACCCCTTCCACCCTGATACCAAACCCACCCCCTCCCCCCTATACCAAACCGCCGCCTTCCACCCTGATACCAACCCACCCCCACCCGTACAAACCCCGCCCCTTCCCACCTTGATACCAAACCCCACCCCCTTCCACCCTGATACCAAACCCCACCCTCCACCCTGATACCAAACCCCACCCCTTCCACCCTGATACCAAACACCGCCCCTTCCACCCTGATACCAAACCCCACCCCTTCCACCCTGATACCCAAACCCCGCCCCTTCCACCTGATACCAAACCCCACCCCTTCCACCCTGATACCAAACCCCACCCCTTCCACCCTGATACCAAACCCCACCCCTTCCACCCTGATACCAAACCCGCCCCTTCCACCCGATACCAAACCCCACCCCTTCCACCCTGATACCAAACCCCCCCCCTCCCCTGATACCAAACCCCACCCCTCCACCCTGATACCAAAACCCACCCCTTCCCCTCGATCCCCCCACCCCTTCCACCCTGATACCAAACCCCGCCCCCTTCCACCCTGATACCAAACCCACCCCTTCCCCTTGATACCAAAACCCCGCCCTTCCACCCTGATACCAAACCCCCCCTTTCCACCCTGATACCAAACCCACCCCTTCCACCCGATATCAAACCCCACCCCTTCCACCCTGATACCAAACCCCCCCCTTCCACCCTGATACCAAACCCCACCCCTTCACCCTGATACCAAACCCCCAAAACCCCACCCCTTCCACCCTGATACCAACCCCCCCCCCTTCCACCCTGATACCAAACCCCACCCCTTCCACCCTGATACCAAACCCGCCCTTCCACCTGATACCAAACACCCCCTTCCACCCTGATACCAAACCCCACCCCTTCCACCCTGTACCAACCCCGCCCTTCACCCTGATACCAAACCCCACCCCTTCCACCCTGATCCACCAATACCCCCACCCCTTCCACCCTGATACAAACCCGCCCCTTCCACCCTGATACCAAACCCACCCTTCCACCTTGATACCAAACCCCGCCCCTTCCCTGATACCAAACCCCCCCCCTTCCCCTGATACCAAACCCACCCCTTCCACCCTGATACCAAACCCCCCGCCCCTTCCACCCTGATACCAAACCCCCCCTTCCACCCTGATACCAAACCCCGCCCCTTCCACCCTGATACCAAAAACCCACCCCTTCCACCCTAATACCAAACCCACCCCTTCCACCTAATACCAAACCCACCCTTCCTGATACCAAACCCCGCCCCTTCCACCTGATACCAAACCCCACCCCTTCCACCCCTACCAAACCCCACCCCTTCCACCCTGATATCAAACCCCACCACACCCTGATACCAAACCCCCCTTCCACCCTGATCCCTTCCACCCTATACCAAACCCCACCCCTTCCCCCCTTCCACCCTGATACCAAAAACCACCCCACCCTGATACCAAACCCACCCCTTCCACCTGATACCAACCCCACCCCTTCCACCCTGATACCAAACCCCACCCCTTCCACCCTGATACCAAACCCACCCCTTCCACCTTTGATACCAAACCCCGCCCCTTCCACCCTGATACCAAAACCCCCCCCCCTTCCACCCTGATACCAAACCCACCCCTTCCACCTTGATCCAACCCCAATACCCCCACCCCCTGATAAACCCCGCCCCTTCCACCCTGATACCAAAAACCCCCCCCTTCCACCCTACCAAACCCACCCCCCCCCATACCAAACCCCACCCTTCCACCTGATACCACCCCACCCTCCCGCCCCTGATACCAAACCCCACCCCTTCCCTGATACCAAAACCCCCCCCCCTTCCCTGAATACCAAACCCCCCCTTCCACCCTGATACCAAACCCCGCCCCTTCCACCCTAATACCAACCCTGATACCAACCACCCCTTCCACCCTAATACCAAACCCCACCCCTTCCCGCCCTAATACCAAACCCGCCCCCTTCACCCTGATACCAAACCCCGCCCCCTTCTACCCTGATACCAAACCCCCCCCTTCCACCCTGATACCAAACCCCCCCCTTCCCGCCCTAATATCAAACCCCGCCCCTTTCCTGATACCAAACCCTGATACCAAACCCCACCCCCTTCTACCCTGATACCAAACCCCACCCCTTCCACCCTGATACCAAACCTCGCCCCTCCACCCTAATACCAAACCCCACCCCTTCTACCCTTGATACCAAACCCCGCCCCTTCCACCCTAATACCCCCCCCCGCCCTGATACCACCCTCCCCCCCCCCCCCGCCCTGGTACAAGAGGAGGCCGCCGCGGGAGATGAGCGGGAGGTGATTGTGGCAGATTCATCTCCTCAGCGCGCGAGCAAAACAGGAAAAGCAATTAAACTCAAGGAGATCGCCCTGATGCTATCTATGAAGAAAAACAAACTTATCGAATGAGGAGACCCAGATTAAAACTTGGGAGAGGGGGGGGGGGGGAGAGGGTGATGAGGGGGAGGAGGGGAGGAAAGAGGGTGGAGGGGGAGGAGGAAAGAGGGGAGGAATGGAAGGGGGAGGGGAAGGGGAGGGAGGAAAGAGGGTGGAGGGGGGGGGAGGAATGAGGGAGGAGGGAAGGGGGAAAGGTGAGGAAAGAGGAGGAGGGGGAAGGGAGAGGAAAGAGGGAGGAGGGGAAGGGGTGGGGATGGAGGTTGGAGTAGGGGGGAATGGGGAGGGGGGAAGGGTTGGTAAGTGAGGGTGGAAGGGGGTGGGTAGAGAGGGGGTTGGTGGGTAGGAGGGGATGGGGAGAAGTAGGTATAGAGAAGGGATAGTGGGTAAGATAGGAAGGGAGTGGAAGATAGGGAAGGAGAAGGATATGGGGATGGAGGATGAAGAGGGGGTGAAGGGAAGGAGGGAAAGGATCATGAGGTAGAGGAGGGGACGAAAGGACATGGATAAGGAGAGGATGGGAAGGAAGGAGGGAGGGATAGAGGACGGAGAGTTGAAGAGGAGGCGGAGGGAGGGGGGAGGGAGGGATCGAAGGGACAAGGAGGGGGGGGAGGGAGGTGAGAAGGTAATTGGATTGTGGATGTTTGGTCGTGGGTGAAGAGCAGTGATGGTTTGGAGAAGGTAGAAAAAAGGGAAAAGGAGAAAAACAAAAAACAAAAAAATAATTATAAAAAAGAAAATTACTAAATTCATACAAATAGGACATAACTACATTCATTCAAATATACACACACACAGCTAGAAAAAATTAATAGAGTAATAGAGACAATCTGATAAATATATATCAATAGATAAATAGTCGCACAGTAGAGAGATCAGTAGATAAAGTATCCCTAAATGTGATTTCAGTCATGATTTCTTAGTTCGAGAATTTCCCTTGGGTTCGGCTCAGCTTCGGCAAAAATCGGATTTGATGTGATAAGTTCTCGATACGCTTTTGCCGAGGCATTGAAGTTTGCCAGCGTGGCCTCCCCAATCACAGGAAGATGCCACTGTTTTTTCATCGTCTTTTCCTGTCATTTTTATCCTGTTATCGGCCATACCCCAAGACTTCCATAATGAAGACACTCTTTCATTCCCTCCATCGTAAATAATCCCCCGGATGCTGCATCTGGCAGATCTTGACTCAGCGAGACGAAGAGTCACTTCCGCCGAGTCGCCGTCGAGATCTCGGCACTCGATGTAATTGTCTGCGCGAGTTATTTGGTTAGGCTTATTTTGATTAATTGGGCGGGGGTCATAGCTACGTGGGAGGTTCGGGGGAAGAAGGGCCTAATCCCTACGAGAAAGGCGCGCGGGACATGCCTCTCTTTGACATCCGGGAAGGGCCACAGTCGCAGGAATGTGTGCTTGTCTTGTTCTTATTGTTGTGATGTTCAGTTCGCGTTCGTACCACTTATGGGATATGATTATGTTGTCTCCATTATTTATAATGGTTATTGCTTCTCGTTATGACTGGTATAATGGCTTCGCTCAAGATATCGAAATAATGAAAAAATAAAGTTATTCGTGAATGAATACCCGGAAATATCAATTAGAATATTGCATAACATCAGTATGTAAATTGCTCAATACATTATCCTTACATACATTATGACGTCAAATTTGAAGGGACATGTCAATCATAATGCTAATTAACGGGAATGGAGCCTCGGCTTGCATGTGGAATCAGAAATCTAGGGAAATGCAATCCAGGTTTCATTTTGTCTTATTAGATGCGTCTTGTCATTTTATATCTTTGTATATTTGTCAAACTCTTACATGTACAGACACAACACATATGCATTTATATATGCATATATGCACACACACACACACATACACACACACACACACACACACACACACACACACACACACACACACACACACACACACACACACATATATATATATATATATATATATATATATATATATATATATATATATATATATATATATATATATATATATATATATATATATAATATATATATATATATATATATATATATATATATATATATATATATATATATATATATATATATATATATATATATACATATATATATATAATATATATATATATATATATATATATATATATATATATATACATATATATATATATATATATATATATATATATATATATATATATATATATATATATATATATATATATATATATATATATATATATATATATATATATATATATATATATATATATATATATATATATATATATATATATATATATATATATATATACATACATATATATATATATATATATATATATATATATATATATATATATATATATATATATATATATATATATATATATATATATATATATATATATATATATAAGGAATGGCACTTATTCATCGCAAAAGACTGGCACTGAGAGAAAAGGGAAATGGAGCAAAGCCGTTCTTTCTTCCCTCTTTCCCCCCCCCTTCCCCTCCCTCCCTCTCCGTGCCCAACCCTTCATCCCATCCCCCTTCTCCTTACCTCCTTTCTTCACCCCGCTTCGCGCCTTCCCCACCAACCCCTTCCCTCCTTCCTCATCTCCCTAACACCTCCCTCCCCCCCATCCTCCCTCCACCACCCTGTCGACGCCAACCCCACTGCGTAAATCCCCCTCCCTTTCACCCCTCTAATCCCCCAATCCACAGGCCCCGCCCCCTACACCCACCTCCTCCACAGCCCCAACACTCATCGCCAACACCCGAATCTCCTTACCCTGCCTCCTCCCTCATACCCCTTCCTCCCTCATGTCACCTTTCCTCCCTACCTCCTCTCTCCCTCCCTCCTCCCGTATGTCTTTTCACTCCCTCCCCCCTCCTTCCCCTCCTTCACCATGCCATTTCTCCCTCTTCCCTCCTCCCTCAAGCCCTCTCCCCCTCTTACCTCCTCCCCTTCCTCCATTCTCCAACATGCCTCTTCTTCCCTCTCCCATTTCTCCTTCACTCATGCCGACTCCCCCCGACCCCCACCCTCTCTCCCTTATACCACCCCTCCCCCCAACCACCCCGATCATCGCAAGTGACGTCATTAACCCCCCCCCCTGGCGAACCCCAACTTCTTTCTCATACCCTTCCTTATAGCAACCCTTCCCCCTCCCCCCTCCATCATTACAAGTGACGTCATCAACCCCCTCCCGCCCCCTGTGAACCCCATCTTTCCCGTACACCATTCCTTATACCACCCCTTCCCCTTCCCCCCTGATCATCTCCA
>NW_020869832.1:262973-265473 GCF_003789085.1 Penaeus vannamei | reverse complement strand
CTCATCTTCAATATAATTATTGGTGTTATTATTGCTGTTTTCATAATTATTTATATCCTCGTAAGCATTATTATCAGCTAAACATCATCATTATCATTGTAATTATTTTTGTCATTATTATAATAATTATTATCATTATTATTTTTATAATTATCATCATTATTATTATCATTATTATTTTCATTACCATTATTATCATTATCATTTTTATTACCATTATTATCATCATTATTATTATCACTATTATTGTTGCTATTGTGGTTATATAGCTTTTATCATCATTACTATTACCATTACCCTTTTATAATTTTTTTAACTATTATCATCATAATCATCATTATTGCTATAATCATCATTATCATTACTATGTCATTATTATTAACATTATTGTCATTAATGCATCATTATAATTTTGTTATCATTAATATTATCGCTTTTGCTATTATTATTGTTGCTATCATTATCATTGTCATAACTGTAATCATCATTATTATTATCATTATCATTATTTTTACCATCGTTATCATTATTATTATTACTTTTATCATTATAATCATTATCATAACTATCATCATTATCATCTACGTTCTTTTTCTTCTTATCATTATTATCATTGTTATCATCATTATTATTATTACTGCTATTATTTTTTTTCTATATCTATTGTTGTTTTATGATCACCATTGTCATTATCTTTATTACTATTGTTACTATTATCATTGTATTTATTATCACCGTTATCCTTATTAATGTTATTATCATTACCATTATTATGTTTCATACATATTATTATCACTATTAAGTCATTATTATCATCATTATCATCATTACCAACAATACTGCCATTATTAGTATAATTATTGTTATTATTTTAGAATTATTGTAATTCTTGTCTGTGTTGTAATCATTACTTTAATTATATTCATTATCGTTGTCATTCATATCATCATTATGACCATTATTATCATTTTGATTTTGATTTTTGTTAACATTATCATTATCATTATGATCATAATCACTATTACTATTATTTTTATTATCATTATTATTATTAATGTCATTGTCATTATTATCATGATCAATATCATCATAATCATTATCATTATGATAACTATTATTAATACCATTCCTATTGTCATTTTTATTTTTATTATAATTAGCATTATAATTCTTATCTTTTCATCTTCATTTTCATCATCATTGTTTTCATTATCATCATCATTAGTAGTAGAAGTTGTAGTATCAATACTATTATCATTATCACTGTTACCTTTATCATTACTATTGTTATAATTATTGTAATTATTTTTACCATTATCATTATTATCACTATCAGCAGCCTTATTCTTATTGTCATCATCAGTGTCGTTATTATCATTATCATTATCATCATCATTATTATCATTATGATTATGATTGTTGTTAGTACTTTTGTTATTATCATCATTAATATTATGAATATTCTTGTTCTAACAATTGTTATTGTAATTGTGTTGATCTTTTCATTAGTATCAGTAATATCTATACCATTACTATTATCATCATGATTATTATTTTTACTATCAGTATCATTGGTATTACTCTTAAGATTAAGAATATAACTATTATTATCATTATTGCTCTCATTATCATCATCATCACTTGTACTATTATTGTTTCTCTTTTTATTGTTGTTATTATTGTCATTTTTGTTATTACCATTATTATCATCATAATTATCATCACTATTATTATCGTTGTCTTTATTATTCCTAGCATTGTTCTCAATATCAGTATTGATATTGTCATCATAACTGTCATCATCGAAATTACTATTGCTACTATTGTTATCATCATTACTATCATTATTATCTTTATCATTATCATTGCCACTGTTAGTACCATTATTGCTGTTATCATCATTATTGTTAATGCTACTATCATAATCATTATTAAGAATATCATTGTTATTGTTAGAAGTAACATTATCATCAATGCGATCGTTATTTATATTATTATTGATTCCATATTTTTGCTATTATTTTTATCGATTAGAATTATTCCTATCGCCATAGCTGTATCTATTACTAAAATTACCAATATCATAATCACTGTTGATACTATTAGTATATCATAACCCTTACCACTAAAAGAATACCATTACTTCAAACAAATAAACAAAAATAAAAACAAAGAAACACAAAAATAAAAGCAAAGAAAAAAAAAACTTTATCCCTGTATCAATTCTTTCACGAAGAAAATTGCTGCAGGAATTCAGATATTTGGACCGATCATTGCTATTTTCATCCCCCAAATATCTTGTCAAATAACTTTCGAACTTGAGGGCAATAAAATCTGATTTATCAAAGCGAAGAACAGATCCTGAAGAACAAGGCAATTATCACTTTGCTCTGTATTCGTGACGTAACATGTAACACGTAACAAGAACAGGACGTCGTGTTGTGAGCGTGTGTATCATTGTTAGAACGTTAATGTTTCTGTTGATGTTAGTGATAATGAT
>NW_020869832.1:235473-247973 GCF_003789085.1 Penaeus vannamei | reverse complement strand
AGGAATGGGGGCGTGTATTCGATATGTAATCGGTTAAAAAAGAACGACTAAAGTGTGTTAATGTGTTAATGGGATGTGTGTTAGAAGGAGCGATGCTTTGGAGTGTGGGTATGTATGGAGCATGATTGTGGTAGAATGGACTAGAAGAGAGAGAAGTCAGTAAATGTGAAATGTACTCAGAAATGGGAACAAAATCACAGCACGTGGAGTTTGTTCGTGGAGTGGGTGTCATGTTAGAAACAACAACAATATGATAAGAAATAATGCTAATGATGATAAGGATATTAATAGTAATAACAATGATGATGATGATTATGATGATCATAATAATGATGAAAATAATGATGATAATAATGGTACTACTACTACCACAGTGATGATAATAATGATAATGATAATAATGTACTACTGATGCTGATGATAATAATGATAATGACGTTTGCAATAATAAAGATAATGATTTTTGCAATGATAGTGATAATGATGATAATGACAATGATATTGATAATAAAAAATGAAAACTAACAATGATGATGATTATGACTACGACAACAATAATAATTGTATCAATGATAGTAATAGCAACAAAAATAGCAATAATATTAATAATAATTATGATAATAACGATAGAAGTAGTTATGATGATAAGATAATGACATTCATAAGAATATCAATCATGATTCTTATCATTAACACTATCATTATTGATATTATCATTATTATCATTATTACCATTATCATCATTATTATTATCGTTATTATTATTATCATTATTGGTATCATTATATGTGTTAATATCGTGTTTACCATTATCATTATCATCATCATCTGTATTTTCATTAGCGGCACCAGTGGAACCTCCATGGAAAAAAGTAGATAAGAGTCTAAAAAATGATTCTCTTCATCCTACATTTCGCCTCTCCTATCTCTCTCTTCCATTCCATCTCCGTTCCCCCATCCCCTATTCCTCTGCTTTTCCCTTTCCCGCTCTGCCACCTCCTCTCACTCCTGAACCTTCCTTAAAGTCCCCCCTTTATTCTTCCCCTTCCTTCCCCTACCCCCTCCTACCCTCTTTCTGGGCCTTTTCCCTCGGATAGTTGTGTCCATCCTTAATATGCATAAACTGACGGTCTAACTATTTTCAGTGCAGTGTACATGCCTCGGAGAATGAAAATAATGATAACAATAACAATGATAATACTAATACTAATGATAATGGTAGTAATAATAATAATGATAATGATAATGATGATGATAATAATAATAATAATAATAATGATAATAATAATAATAATAATAATAATAATAATAATAATAATAATAATAATAATGATGATGATGATGATGATGATGATGATGATGATGATGATGATAATAATAATAATGATAATATTAATAATAGAAAAAAAACAGTAATGGTAATGATAACAATAATATTTGAAAATGTGTGTATGTATTTTTGTGTGTGTGTGTTCTTTACTTTTTTCTACCTAAAGGAATTGACTACAAATCCTCAGTCACAGGGAATATAATTCCAGGCATCAGGTACTGAAGTTACCAGTGATGACGATAATTATGATGACACTTAATAATAAGGATATTATTACGACTACTACCTACACCACTAATAATAATGATTATGACTGTAATAGTGATAATGATAGTGATAATAATATAACAATAATGATAATAAAAAAACAAGGATAATAATGATAATAACAGTGATAATACCAATGATAATGATAAAAGAAATAATGATAATGATAATAGCAATAATAATAATAACAACAAAGATAATAACGACATTAATGATAATGATAATGATGATAATATAATAATGATAATGATAATAGTAATAGTAATGATAGTAATAATTATGATGATAATGGCAATAATGATAATAGTAATGATGATGATATAATGATAATAATAATGATGATAATCATAATAGTGATAATAACAACAAACTATGATTAAATTAATTGTTATTGGTTAATAGCAATTATGATAATAACAATGGTAATAATGATAATAGTAATGACAATGATAAAAATGATAATTAAGATAATAACAATGATTATGATTACATTGATTGATTGAGAATGAGAATAACAATGGTAAAGAAAATAACAATAGTGAAAATGATGATGATGATAACAATAATAATAAGAAGAAGGATGTAAAACGAGGAAGAAGTAGAAGAAGAACAACAAAAAGAAGAAGAATTGAGAAGATCAAGAAGAACAATAAAAAGAAGAAGAAAAAAAGAAAAAAAACAAGAACAAGAAAATTAAGAAGGAAGAAGAAGAACAAGAAGATGAAGAAATAACGAGAAAAGGAAGAAGAGAAGACCAATTCTCGAGAAAAGACTAAAGAACAAAATCCAGTGATCTCCGTGGCAAGGCGTGAGGTTGAGAAGGTAAGTCCTTAGAAGATCTATAAGTTATGGGGATGGGGAGGGGGGAAGAAGAAGGAGGGGGGGGGGCGGTGAATAACGGAGGGAGGTGGGGGGAGGAAGAGGTAGGAAGGAAGGGAGGAGGTGGTGAGGAATGGGGAAAGAGGAGGTAGGAGGGGATGGGGAGGAGGGTGGGGGGGGAGGAGAGGTAGGAAGGAAGGGAGGAGGTGGTGAGGAATGGAGGGGAAGAGGAGGTAGGAGGGAGGGAGGGGGGTGGGGGGGGAGGAAGAGGTAGGAAGGAAGGGGAGGAGGTGGTGAGGAATGGAGGGAAAGAGGAGGTAGGAGGGGATGGGGAGGAGGGGGGGGGGGGAGGAAGAGGTAGGAAGGAAGGGAGGAGGTGGTGAGGAATGGAGGGGAAGAGGAGGTAGGAGGGGATGGGGAGGGAGGGTGGGGGGGGAGGAAGAGGTAGGAAGGAAGGGAGGAGGTGGTGAGGAATGGAGGGAGAGGAGGTAGGAACGGAGGAAGAGGAAGTAGGAAGGGGGGGAAGGGGGAGAGGAAGAGGTAGGAAGGAAAGGGGAGGAGGAGGTGAGGAATGGAGAGAAAGAGGAGGTAGGAGGGGATGGGAGGGAGGAAGAAGAAGAGGTGGAAGGAGGGGGGGGGGGGTGAGGAAGGAAGGAGAGGGGGAGGAAGTGGTAGGAAGGAAGGGGAGGAGGTAGGAGGGATGGGGAGGGAGGAAGAAGAAGTGGAAGGAGGGGGGGCGGTGAGGGACGGAGGGGGGAAGGCGGTGAGGAAGGGAGGAGAGGAGGAGGAGGTGAGGAAGGGTAGGAAGGAAGGGAGAGGAGGTGAGGAAAGGAGAGAAAGAGGAGGTAGGAGGGGAGGGGGAGGCGGTGAGGAAGGGAGGAGAGGAGGAGGAGGTGAGGAAAGGAGGGGAAGAGGAGGTAGGAGGGGGAGGGGCGGTGAGGAATGGAGGGAAGAAGGGGGAGGCAGAGGAGGTGGTAGGGTGAAGAATCGGGAGGTGTGAAATGGATGGAAAGGAGAAAGAAAAAGAGGGAGATGAGGAATGTAGGAGGAGGAGGAGGGAAGAAGGGAAGGAAGTAGGACGAATGAGGTGGAGGAAAGAGAGAAGTAGGAGGGGGGGAGAGGGGAGGAGGTAGGAGGAAGGAAGTAGAGGTAAGGAGAGGAGGGGAAGGGATGGAAGAGAGTGGAGAGGAAAGGGAAGTGAAAGATGAAGAAGGGAGGAGGGGGAGGGGGAATAAGTGAAGGGGGTGGGAGGATCAGGGTTGGAGTTCGGATAGGAAAATGAAGAGACTGGAGAAGGGGATGAAGGGAATAACGGGGAGAAAGAAGTAAAGAAGAAGGGGAAAAAATAAAAAGAAGAGGAGGCGGAGAGGGAGAAGTAGGAGGAAGGGAAGTGAGAAGTGATGGGGGGAGGAGGATGGGTAGAAAGAGGAGGGGATATGGAGGTGATTCGAGGGGGGAAGGGGAGGAGAGGGAGGAGGAGGATGGGGATAAGTGAGGAGATATTTAGGTAAGGAGGGGGGGATAGAAAAGAGGAGGGGATATGGAGGTGATTGGAGGGGGGGGAAGGGGAGGAGGATGGGGATAAGCGAGGAGGAGATATTTAGGTAAGGAGGGGGGGGGGGGGTAGATAGAAAAGAGGAGGGGTTTGAAGGTGATTGGGGGGGGAGAAGGGGAGGTGAGGGGGGAGAAGGAAAGAGAATGAGTAGAGGGTAATGAGGTGACGGGAGGGGGAAGAAGGGGAAGCGAGGGATGATGGGGAGAATTGAGGAGAGGATATTGAGGTGAGGGGGAGAGAAGAAGAGGAGGAGGAAGAGAAGTGAA
Organism: Penaeus vannamei; assembly: GCF_003789085.1. Taxonomy (NCBI): domain Eukaryota; kingdom Metazoa; phylum Arthropoda; class Malacostraca; order Decapoda; family Penaeidae; genus Penaeus; species Penaeus vannamei. The sequence goes on along the minus strand of NW_020869832.1, from coordinate 243,736 downwards.
GAGAGTATATTGAGAGGGTGTCGGAGGTGGGGAAGGAAGAGGGAGTGGGGGGGGGAGGGAAGAGGAGAAAGAAGATGAAAAGAACCAAGATAGAATATGAGGAGGATAGAAAAGAGAAAGAAAAGGATGATAAGAATAATAATTATGATAATGAAAATTACCGATGGTTATGATAATAATGATAACAATAAAAATAATAATAGTAGTATTACAGATGCACGATTACCAAAATGAATAAATAAATAAATAAATAAAGGAATGACGGAAAAAAAAAACATTCACACAATCTCACGAACTCGACAAGCTAACAAGTAAAGCGAATCAAGCCATGCGTTGTGATAGAAGTTCTGATATAACCTCTGATTATAATTCAAGATATTCACAACCACTCTGAGCACAGGGCGTAGTGTTCTGAGGATATTTTGTCAAGCTCACTGGTTTGAAAATATATCAATTACCTGTTGTGAAAAAGAATAGCATTAAGAGCATATTATAAGTAGAAATATCACCAATACGTAGTATAAAAAGCATAGCGACAGAAGAGGCAATCGGCCGGTTTGTTAAAATTGTGCCAGGCCCGACCCAGTGAATTTTCATAAATACAGATGCAGAAATAAAGGCATATCTGTCTATATATCTGATAGATATACATTTATCTATCTATTTGCCCGGTTGATATGCATGTCTAGCCCTGATAAATATGCATCTATTTACACGGTTGATATTTATGTTTAACCTGATGAATATGCATTTATTTCTTTATTTATGCATGTCAAGTATACGAATATTCTTTGGGTCGGGCCTCGCACAATTCTAACAAACCGGCAGAATGTCAATATTATAGTAATGGAATGACAAGTATATGAACATAATATTGATGGAAATACCAGTAGATCCTAATGGATATGCATGAACACTATAAACAGAACTACCTTCAGATCATAAATGCAGTAGTACAAACAATAGTGCACCCCTTGGTAATATCTGTGCTGTAAAAGTGGTAAAGTTCATGATAACATTACCTTTATCACCATAAACAACACGACCAACTCGACTTCCTTAAAAAAAAGAAAAAGAAAAAAATTTACTTTCCCACTTAGGGAAGAGAGAAAAGTACTCCTAAGGACACAGTACAGAAGGAAAGAGAGTTCATATTTTAAGTTACATTTCCCCGCCTTACTGAGATATTTTCCCTTGCGACACGTATGGGGAGAAAGGGAGGTGGAAAAGGATGTCTGGGAAGAGAGGATAATCTTTGGGTTATCTTGAATGGGTGAGAAGAATTAGAGGGTCGAATGAAGGCGGAGGAGAGGAAGGAGGAGGAAAAAGAGCTGGGGGAAATGGAAGGGAAGAGGAAGAAAAGGAGCAGGAGGAGGATAATGATGATAGTAATAATGATAATGATGATGATGATAATACTGACAGTAATAATAATGGTAACAATAAAATTGAAAATATATAACGAATGAAATAATAATAATGGCAATAAGGATAATGATAACAACAATAGCACAGGAAATAATGATAAGTAGAAGCACTCAGAGAGCGCATACCTCCGCCAAGGCAATACGATAATGAGGATAATTCAAGCTCCAAAAAGTTGTCCCTATATAATAATGATATTAATGGTTACCCCAAAGAACAAGGGTAACTGGTGCTATCATTAGAAAAAAAATCCAGGATCCGGACCATGCTCCGTATCATAGCAGGGCATCTAAGTTGGGCTAAAATACATCTCTGTCCACAACTCTTTGAGTTATCCGGCGAACCAACAGACTAACCAACGCTACCAATATAATAACCTCCTTGGCTGAGGTAATTATAATAATAATGATAATGATACCAATGGTAATGGTGAAAATAATAGCTATATTTATTATACTATCATCATAATCATTATCATTATTGATATTATCATAATGAAAACAATAATAATGATGATAACGGTGATAATGACGATAACGATAATAATGATAATAACAATAATAATGGTGATAATAAGAATGATAATAAGAAAGATATGATAAGAATGATAATAAGAAAGACATAAAAAGAATGATGATAAGAAAGATATAGTAACAATTACAATGATAATATGAATATTGATACCACTACCACTACTACTACTACTGAGGATGATGATGAAAATACTATAATACTAAAAATACTATAATACTAATACTATAATACTAAATGTACTAAACTATAAATTTATAGTACTAAATAATACTATAAATAAATACTATAATACTATGAATAATAAATACTTATATATACTATTAATGATAAATACTATAATACTATGAATAATAATACTATAATAATAAATTACTCTTATAACTACTCCAGGTAAAAATGATAACAGCAACAGTTATACAAAAAACAGTAATGTGACAGTAAAAAGGAGAAAGGTGAAAAACAGAGACAAAAGAAAGAAGAAAGAAAAAAATACAATCATCCATTTTGCTTAATTTTCATATCTTTGTCTTGAAGATGCGCGTTATCGTATTTCGTCTTTTCTTTCTGAAAGAGTCCGTTCAGTTTTTTTTCTCATTCACAAAAAAGGAGAAAAAATGAAACTAAGTGACACAACAAAGAGAGGGAGAGAGATATTCAATTTCAATTTCTCCCCTCTCCCTGTCCCTTTTCTCCCCCTTCCTTTTACTCACTTTTCTCTCCCTCCCCCCCTTACTCCCCCTCCCAGTCCCTATTCTACTCCCCCCTCCCTCACTCTTTCCTATTCCCTACCCTCCCATCCTAGTCCCTATTCTTCTCCCTTCCGCTCTTTTACTCCCTATTCTTCCCCCCCCTCCCCCGTCCTTATTCCCACCTTCCCCCTTCTACTCCTTATCTTCCCCTCTCCCTCCCCCTCCAGTCCCTATTCTCCTTCCCCCCTTCCCCTTCACAATCCCTATACTCCACCCCACTCCCCACTCCCCCACACCACATACACACACTCATAACAAGACACACAAACACAACACACCACCCCCCCACACTCCACACCCCCTAAATAACACGCACACACACACCACACACACAAACACCCCCCACTACACACAAACCCTCCCCCCCCCCACACACACACACACACATACGCCCTTCTTCCCGCTGCCTTAATTGCGCACGTCTACAGTTTTGCGCGGGATCTCCATAGAACGAGCGAGTCACCACAAGAGACGTAAGCCTCATCTTCCCGTCGGAGTGTTGAACCGATTCGCTCTCTCTCTCCTCTGTCGCCGCTTGCTCCATTGTTTACATCGTTTGGGGCTTGTTGTTGTGTGGTGGGAGAGGGGGGGGAGAGAGGGGGGGAGGGGAGGATGGGGAGGTGGGAGGGTTGGGGAGGGAGGGGTTGGAGGAGGGATGGGGAGGGGGGAGGGCGATGGGAATGGAGAGGGAGGGGAAGAGGGATGGGAGGGGGGAGGGGTGGAGAGGGAGAGGGAGTGGGCGGATGGGGAGGCGCTTTAGAAGGGGAAGAGGGAAGTGGGAGGGGAAAGAGGGGGAGAGGAGGAGGGTGGAGGGGAAAGAGGAGTGGGAAGGGTTGGGGTGGGGCGGGTGGGAGGGGAATGGGGGGGGTTGAAAAAGAGGAATTAGGAGGGGGGCGGAGGACTGTTTGGGGAGAGGAGAGGGGGAAGATAAAGGGGATGGGGTGAACATCTCTTGATTATGAACTTGATTATAGTGAAGTCACTAACTCTCTTTCTTGTATTCTTGGTGTAGGGGGGAAGGGGGAGGGAGGTGGGGGCTTTCCTTGGTTTCATGGTAATGGAGGGGAGGATGGGAGGAGGAAGGAAGAGAAAGGGGAGGAAGGGGGAGGAGACGAAGGAGGAGGAGGAGGAGGAGGAGAGCCCTTCATCCCATTGTCATATCCCCTTCTCCACCTTCTTCCACACCCTCCCCCGTACTCTCCCACCCCCTCCCCCCTCCCCTCCTCCCTCAATCCCCTCCCCATTCACATCCACCACTTCCTTCCACATACTTCCCATACCTTCCCTCCCCTCTCCCTCCACCCTTCCCCATACCCTTTAACCCAACCTCCTTCCACCCCCATCCCAAACTCTCCCTCCCTCTTCCTTCCACCCCTCTCCCCATACTCCTCCCTCCCCCTCTCCTGCCACCCCTCCCCATACTCGCCCTCCCTCTCCTCCCCTACCCCTTCCTTTCCCTTCCTCGTTATCTCTCATTGCTTCTCCCCATACCCTTACCCCTCCCCTTCCCCTCTATCCCTGATTCCTCCCCAAACCCCTACCCCTCCCTACCCTTCCTTCTCCTTCCCCTCTATCTCCCTCATTCACTCCCTCTCAACACCCCTACCCCTTCCCATCCCCTCCTCCCTCCCCCACTCTCTCCATCCCTTCCCTCCCCCTATCCCTCACTCCCTCCCCTACACCCCTACCCCTCTCCTCCCCACCCTCTGCCCAGCCCGCGAGGTGGCATACGCCTCTCTCCCTCTCCGCTCGATCGCCAAGCTTTTGTTATGATTGAATTACGGAGCTGATACAATACAAATATGACTCTCTTGTGTGTCGCCGGGGATGGAAGGGAGAGGGTGGCGGAGAGAGAGAGAGAGAGAGAGAGAGAGAGAGAGAGAGAAGAGAGAAGAGAGAGAGAGAGAGAGAGAGAGAGAGAGAGAGAGAGAGAAGAGCAGGAGAGAGCTGAGCCAGGGAGGGAGGGAGGTGGATGGGAGGAGGGAGGAGGAGGAGGGAGGGAGCGAAGGAGGGAGGTGAATGGGAAGGGGGAGGGGAGAGGGGGGAGGAGGGAGGTGAATGGGAAGGAGGGGAGGGAGAGAGGGAGAGGGAGAGAGAGAGACAGGGGGAGGGGGGAGGGAGGGAGGTGGAGAGAGACAGAGAGAGAGAGAGAAGAGAGAAGGAGGAGAAGGAGCGGAGGGAGGAAAGAGAGAGAAGGGGGAGGGAGGGTAGGGAGAAAAGAGAGAGAGGGAGGAGGGAGGAGAGAAGGGGAAGCAGTGAGAGGTAGAGAGAATATTGTATACTACACCAACACACACAACACACACAATATACACATATATATATATATATATATATATTATATATATATACTATATAGGAGGAGGGAGGAGGGAGGCTGCAGGAGAGGCGAGCGAGAGGAGGAGGAAGGAGGTCCTCGGCAAGTAGCAGGGAGCGAGGATGGCAGGTTCGGCAGGAGAGGCGAGCGAGGTCAGGCAGGAGAGGAACTCCGGCATGGAGAGGAGAGCGAGGAGAGGTCGCTCAAGGAGAGGCGCGAGCGAGTGAGTCCCGAGAGGGCGGCAAAAAGGCCGAGTGAGGAGGCCGCAGGAAGGCGAGCAAGGAGGCAGGCGCAGAGAGGCTCAGCGAGGAGGAGAGGAGGAGGCTAGTCAGGTAGAGGCGACGAGGAGGAGGAGGAGGCCGAGCTGGCAGGAGAGGCGGCTGAGGAGGAGGAGGCTGGCCAGGGAGAGGCGAGCGATGGAGGAGGAGGAGGGCCGCAGGAGAGCGAGCGAGGAGGAGAGGCCGAGGATTGGCAGGTCAGAGGCGAGCGAGGAGGCCGGCCACGGAAGCGGCGAAGCAGGAGGAGGCTGGCAGGAGAGGCAGCGAGGAGGGCGAGGAGGGGAGGAGGCCGGCAGGAGAGGCGAGCGAGGAGGAGGGGCCGCAGAGAGGGCGAGGCGAGGAGGAGAGGAGGCCGCAGGAGAGCGAGCCGAGGAGGAGGAGGCCGAGATGGCAGGAGAGGCTGAGCGAGAGGAGGCCTCCGCCAGGAGAGGCGAGCGAGGAGGTCGGCAGGAGAGGCGAGCGAGCGAGGAGGGGGGCGGGGGAGGAGGAGGTCGGCAGGAGAGGCGAGGCGAGGAGGGAGGCAGGAGAGAGGCGTAGCGGAGGAGGAGGAGGAGGAGGCCGGCAGGAGAGGCGAGCATGGCAGAGAGCAGAGAGGCGAGCCGAGGAGGCTCGGCGGAAGAGCGAGAGGAGGCCGGCAGGGAGGCGAGCGAGGAGGAGGAGAGGAGGCGGAGGAGAGCAGCGAGAGGAAGCGAGGAGGGGAGGGACCGGCCAGGAGAGGCGAGCGGAGCCGGCAAGGAGGCGAGGAGAGGAGGCCGGGCAGGAGACGGCGAGCGAGGAGAGCAGGAAGAGGAGAGGCTGAGCGAGGAGCCGGCAGGAGAGGCAAGCGAGGAGGAGGAGGAGGCCGCCGAGCGAGGAGGAGGAGGAGAGTCGACAGGAGAGGCGAGCGAGGAGAGGAGGAGGAGGCACGGCAGGAGAGGCGAGCGGATGGAGGAGAGAGGCCGGCAGGAGGGGCAAGCGAGGCGGAGGAGAGGCCGCAGGAGAGGCAGCGGGGAGAGTTGAGGAGGAGGAGGCGAGGAGAGGCGAGCAGAAGGAGGAGGAGGCCGGCAGGAAGAGCGAGCAGGAAGGAAGGAGGCGGAGGAGAGGCGAGCGAGGAGGAGGAGGAGGAGGCCGGCAGGAGAGGCGGCAGGAGGAGGAGTCGCAGGAGAGGCGAGCGAGGAGCCGGCAGGAGAGCGAGCGAGGAGGCCGGCAGAGGAAAGGAGGAGGCCGCAGGAGAGGCGAGCAGGAGGAGGTCGGCAGGAGAGCGAAGCGAGGAGGAGGAGGAGGCCGGCAGGAGAGGTTGAGATAGGAGGAGGGGAGGAGGAGGGCCGCAGAGAAGGACGAGCGAGGTGGCCGGCAAGGAGGAGGCAAGCGAGGAGGAAGAGGAAGGCCGGCAAGGAGAGGCGAGCGAGGCCGGAGGCGAGGAGGAGGCGAGCGAAGGAGGCCGCAGGAGAGGCGCAAGAGTAGGAGGAGGAGGAGGAGGCCGGCAGGAGAGGCGAGGAGAGGAGCGAGGAGAGGACCGGCAGGAGAGCGAGCGAAGGAGGGGCAGGAGAGGCGAGCAGGAGGAGGCGGCAGGAGAGGCGATCGAGGAGGCCGGCAGGAGAGGAGCGAGGAGGGAGGAGGAGGCCGCAGGAGAGGCAAGCGAGGAGAGGAGGAGAGGCAGGAGAGGCGAAGAGGGAGGAGGAGGAGGAGGAGGAGGCAGGAGGCGAAGCGGGAGGAGGAGCAGGAGAGGCGGAGAGGAGGAGGCGACAGGAGAGGCAGGAGGAGGTCGGCAGGAGAGGCGAAAGCGAGGAGGGAGGAGGAGGAGAGGAGAGAGGGCGAAGAAGCGAGGAGGAGGAGGAGGCCGGCAGGAGAGGCAAGCGAGGAGGAGGAGGAGGAGGCCGGCAGGAGAGGCGAGCAAGGAGGAGGCCGGCAGGAGAGGCGAGCGAGGAGGCCGGCAGGAGAGGCAAGCGAGGAGGAGGAGGAGGCCGGCAGGAGAGGCGAGCGAGGAGGAGGAGGGCCGACAGGAGGAGGCGAGGCGAAGGAGAGAGGAGGCCGGCAGAGGCAGGAGAAGAGGCGAGCAGGAGGAGCCGAGCGGGCAGGAGAGGCGAGCGAGGAGGAGGAGGAGGAGGCCGGCAGGAGAGGCGCGAGGAGGAGAGGAGGAGGCCGGCAGAGAGGCGAGCGAGGCCCGGAGAGCCGGCAGAGAGGAGGCCGGAGGAGAGGAGAGGAGGAGGCCGGCAGGAGAGCGAAGGAGGAGGTCGGCAGGAGAGGCGAGGCGGAGGAGGAGGAGGAGGAAGGAAGAGGCGAGCAAGGAGGAGGCCGGCAGGAGAGGCGAGATAGGAGGAGGAGGAGGAGGCCGGCAGGAGAGGCAGAGGAGGCCGGCAGGAGAGGCGAGCAGGAGAGAGGAGGCCGGCAGGAGAGGCGAGCGAGGAGGAGGAGGCCGGCAGGAGAGGCGAGCAAGGAGGAGGCCGGCAGGAGAGGCGAGCAAGGAGGAGGCCGGCAGGAGAGGCGAGCGAGGAGGAGGAGGAGGAGGAGGCCGGCAGGAGAGGCGAGCGAGGAGGAGGAGGAGGCAGGAGAGGCGAGCAGGAGGGAGGGAGGCCGCGGGAGGAGAGGCAGAGGCGAGGCAGGAGGAGGAGGCCGAGGAGGAGAGGCAGGAGAGGCGAGGAGGAGGAGGATGGAGAGCAGGAGAGGCGAGGAGGAGGAGGGCAGGAGGCCGAGCGAGGAGGAGAGGAGGCGAGCGAGGAGGAGAGGAGGCCGGCGAGAGGAGAGGAGAGAGCGTAGCGAGGGAGGAGAGGCGAGCGAAGGCGCAGGAGAGGCGAGCGTGAAGGAGGAGGAGGAGAGGCCGGCAGAGAGGCGAGAGGGAGGAGGAGGCCGGCAGGAGAGGCGAGCAAGGAGGAGGTCGGCAGGAGAGGCGAGCGAGGAGGAGGAGGAGGCCGGCAGGAGCGAGGGGAGGAGGAGGAGGAGGCCGGCAGGAGAGGCGAGCGAGGAGGCCGGCAGGAGAGGCG
>NW_020869832.1:215473-222973 GCF_003789085.1 Penaeus vannamei | reverse complement strand
ACTACAGTTCAATATCATTTTAATTCCTCTCTATAAGAGTTTGTAGAGGGCCTTTTGAGATAAAATGCCCATGGCTAAAAGATAAATATATGGAATGCTTGGTATCCTCCAATATATTTTATCTTTTTCTAGGACTTTGATAGAAGAACTTGGAAATCTATAGATGAGAAGCGGAGATACAGAGAATGTTTTGTGCCCTTTCAATGTATTTTAAGAATTTCTTTTCAATAAAGAGTCTGTAGAGGGCTTAGAGATACTGTAAATGGATAAAAGAGTAATGACTAAGGAGGTTGCTTTCGATAACTTCTAATATCATTTATTTTAAGTGACTTATGTAGAAGGCACTTGGAATACCTAGAATAGATCCTCTTTCAATGTCATTTTAACTTCTCTTCTAGCGAATTTGTAAGGGTTTAGAGATACTGTAATGGGTAAAGATAAGAGATAAGGGGTTGCTTGTACACTTTACATTATTTCTTTTCGGACTTTGTAGAAGGGCACTTGGAATACGTAATAGATACACTTTTAATGTTCATTTTAAATTCTCTTTCTAGATTCTGTAGAGGCTTAGAGATACTGTAAATGGTAAAAGATAAGAGATAAGGAGTTGCTTGTACCCTCTTCTAATATCATTTTTAGGACTGTAGAAGGCACTTGAAATGTTATAAGATAGAGAGGAGAATAAGGAGATGCAGTTGGTACCCTTTCAATGCCATTTAAATTCTCTTTTAGGAATTGTAGAGGGCTTTGAGATACTGTAAATGGGGAAAGATAAGAGAGTAAGGGGGTATGCTTGTATCTTCTAATATCATTATTTAGGACTTTGTAGAAGGCATTTGAAATGTTATAGATAGAGAGGAGATAAAGGAGATGCTTGTACCCCTTTCAATGTCATTTTAATTCGCTCTCTAGGAGTTTGTAGCGGGCTTTGAAGTACTGTAAATGGATAAAAGGGAATTAAAGGATAAGGAATTGTTTGTACTCTTCCAATAATCATTTTTAGGACTTTGTAGAAGGCACTTGGAATATACATTCAATATCATTTTAAATTCTCTCTATAAGAGTTTGTAGAGGGCTTTGAGATACTGTACATGGATACGGAGTTGCTTGTACCTTTTCAACATTATTTTAAACTTTTTTCATACTTTGTGAAGGAATTATATAGATAGAAAGGAGATATGAAGATGCCTTGTTGCCCCTTTTCAATGTCATTTTAAATTCTCCTTTTCCAAGAGATTGTAGATGGCTTTGGAATACTGTTAACGGATGAAAGATAAGAGATAAGATGATGCCAGTACCCATTTCAGTATGAGTTTATATTTTCTGTCTTGGAGTCTGTAGAAGGCCTGGAAAAAAATGATAAAAGATTAGGAGTTAGCTGTAGCCTTCTCAGTATCACTTTATATATCTTCTTTATGGGTCTTTGTTGAAGGCCCTTCGAGTACTGTGAATAGATGGCAGATCAGGAGTTGCTTCGACCCCTTTCAGTATCATTTCAGATTTTCTGTCTAGTTTCCAGAAGGCTTGGATAAAAGATTGGACATAAGGAGGTGTCTGTGTGTCTTTCAGAATGATTTTATCTCTTCTAAGAGTTTATAATGAGGGAAAGAAAGGTTGTATATATATATATATTATATATACTATATATCTTATATTATATATAATATATTATATAGCGAGAGAGAGAGAGAGGAAGAGAGAGATAGATGTAGATAGATAGATAGATAGATAGAGTTTGTAAAAGTCCTTGGCATACTAACAACGATAAAAAAAAAAAGATTCCATAAAAATTATCCTCTCAGCCTCAAGGAATTCAGAAATGCAAGTCCTTGGGCCACCGGGGGGGGGGGGGAGCGTGTTCCAACCTGCGCTGTTGTTCTGTGTTATAAACAAGAAATCCTGGAAGCTGTATCTCGCCGACTTTTTTGGGGAAAGGAGAAAAATGGGGTTCGTGTTTTTTATCTCGAAGGATCTGGTCTCCTCTTTCTGAGCTGCTGAGTGAGTCTGTCGTTGTTATTGCCGCTTCTTTCGCCTCTTCGTTCCTCCTCCTATCCTCTTTCGGGTTCTTTCTTCTCACTTCTTTACCTGTTTCTTCCTCCTCTTTTTCCTTCTTCTTTTTCCTTTCCGTCTTCTTCATTCACTTCTTTCTTCTTCTTCTTCTTCCTCTACCTATTTCATCTACTCCTCTTTCTCTCCCTGCTTCTTCTCCACTTCTTCTTAATTCCCCCCTCTTCCCCTCCTCCCCTCTTCTTCTCTGTCTTCCTCTCCTCCTCCCTCCTCTTCTTCTTCCTCCATCCCCTCTTCCTCCTCCTTCTCGTCCTCCTCCTATTCTTCTCTCTCAGTTCTCATCCCTCCTTCTCCCCTCCTCCACCACCACCCCCACTCCTCTCCCTCCTCCTCCTCCTCCCCCGCCCTCCACCACCACACCTCCCTTCCTTCTCCTCCTCATCCCCCTCCTCCTTCCTCCTCCACCACCACCTCCTCCTCCTCCTCCTCCTCCTCCCCCTCCCTCCACCACCACCACACCTCCTCTCTTCTCCTCCTCATCCCCCCTCCTCCTCCCTCCTCCACCACCCACCTCTCCTCCTCCTCCCCCCCCATCCCCTCCCCTCCTCCTCCCCCACCACCACCACCACTTCCTCCTCCTCCTCCTCCCCCTCCTCCCCCCTCCCTATCCACCACCTCCTCCTCCCCTCCTCCTCCTCCTCCTCCACCACCACCACCTCCACCTCCTCCTCCTCCTCCCCCCCTTATACTCCCCCTCACCCCACCCCCTCATCCCCCCAAGTCTTGCGCCATCGCCTTATCTCCTTCCGCTATCTCAGTCTCTCCTCGTAGGTTTCGTAGATTTGATGAGAGATCCCGATTATCTTTCCACGTGTTCTTGATAAGTCGAGACGCCAAGGGTTTTTTTTTTTTTTTTTTTTTTTTTTTTTTTTTTTTTTTTTTTTTTGCCTTATCGTCTGGGATTCGTGTGCGTGTGTGGGTGGGGATGGGGAGGGGAAGGGGAGGGAGGGGAGGGAGGGGAGGGGAGGGGAGGGGAGGGAGGGGATGGGGGGGAGGGGAGGGTGAGGGGAGGGGAGGGGGGGGGAGGGGAGGGGAGGGGGATGGGAGGGAGGGGAGGGGTAGGGGACAGGAGGGAGAGGGAGGGAGGGAGAAGGAGGGTGGGAGAGGGGGGCAAGGGGTGTGTGGGGATGGGGAGGGGAGGGTGAAGGGGGTTGTGTGTGTGGAGAGGAGGGTCTCGTTTGTGGAGGGTTGTTTTGGGGGTTGTGTGGTGGTGGGTGGGTATAGTAATACATGTTATAATGTGTGTTTGAGAGAATGAAATGGAGAGAGAGGGACAGAGACAGATAATCAGAAAGGGAAGGGAGAGAGAGAGAGACATGGATAGATGTAGACTAAGAGAGAGAGAGAGAAAGAAAGAGAAATCCATAAAGTGAGCGAAAGTGAGAGAGAGAGAGAAAACAGAAAGGGAAGGGAGAGAGAAGACCAGAGAGAGAGAGAGAGAGAGAGAGATAGATAGATAGATAGAGAGAGAGAGAGAAGAGAGAGAGAGAGAGAGAGAGAGAGAGAGAGAGTGGAGAGCGAAAGAATGAGAGAGAAAGAAAGACGAATAAAATAAGAGAAAGAGACACGGATAAAAGCGAGAAAGAAAAATATATGTTCTCGCGTGCATCCCCATATAAGAGCTAGCGAATGTGTGTCTGCGAACGGATACATAAATGCACATGAATCCACGGACTTGTTATCTATCTCCTTGTCTATTCCTGGGATGGTGCAATATGTCCGTCTGCATCCGTATAAGCCCGTGTGAATTCGACCTTATCTGCTTATCGAATTTTAATCGTTTTCGGAGTCAATGTCCGGCGCATTCGCGACCTGACAGGAGAGGAATCGTTAGTGATGTTGTTGTTATTATTGTTATTTTTGTCATTATTATCATCATGAGATTATATATATATACATATAATATATATAATATATTATATATATAATATATATAATATAATATATATATATACATACATACATACATACATACATTGATAATATAAATATATGAGGAGATGTGAACTGGGGTGTTGTCTTGAAGGAGGAGGAGGAGGAGGAAGAGGGAAGGAGGGGAGGAGGAGGAGAGGTGAAGGAGAGGAAGACGGAGAAGGAGAAGATGAAGAACGAGCGAGTAGGAGGAGGAGGAGGAAGAAGAAGAGACAACCCTTGCTCAACATTCCGTGCCTCTTGGTTTTGAAAGCCTCCCGCAATTTCTGTTGCAGCGAAACGTAGTAAGTTCCTGTAATTGTAGCACCTTTTGCCAGAAATCCATGATCACTACTCCATGTTGGTCCCAAAAAGACTCTGAGCATGACTTGCCTGCCGAGGGTGTGACAAGTGCTTAACTTTGACGTAACTTAACTTAACTTTGACTGGGCCTTAGTTCTGGATCATGTTGATGTCATTCGTCTTCAAAAAAGTCTCCTGTGTCACGGCACGCGGCCAAAAGAGCCCTGGAACAATGGCCCTGTCCCTGCTTCAGGAAAGACGCCTGGGAACACATCGAGCGGATAACCTGAATGCTTTCGTCCAGTTTCGTCCACAGACCCAACACTAACCTTGCCATCTCGGGCTCGCTGACGAACAAGTAATACGGCGATCTTCCCCAAAATAGCGGTCTGTCTGTCTCCACTTGATGGATGGAGGCCTCGGCAATGGCAGACTGGGGGCGCCCTGAGGTAGGAGCCGTTTCCACGGACCTCCGACACCGGGCGATGCCGATTTTTGACTACGAAGGGGTGCCCTCCCCATAAGTTTTATTTCGTCGAAGGTCTCACGTGGTTTGAGGCCATTTAAGTGAAGAAATCTGATTGATCGATAATCCACTGTTTCCCCTTTTCACGCCTGAACCTTCCCCAGTGTAACAAAATCGATACATGACCTATAGGGACGCGTATCATCATGAGAGTGAGATTTCAGCTTCCAAGGATGAGCGGAAGTGGGTCAGGCTAAATCCTTAACGAACGCCCCTCGATATATATATAGATATATACGAAAATCTGATTAACAGGTCCACACCATACAATTCATTCTAAAAAAAAAATCCACAGTAACTAATATCATAATTAAATAAATTCCCCCTCCCCCCAAAAAAAATCGAAAAAAGTATCCAAAATTATTAAATCGAAGTCGACCAGTCCCAAGGATACAAAAAGAGACATTTTTTTCATTTCTTTCTTACTTCCCTCCCCTTTTTTTCTTTAAGCTTGGACCTGTAATTTTCCTAATTCATAATGGTCCTCCTTCTGCCATTTTGGACTCTGGCTACCTGAAAGACCATTTGCAGGGTCTTTTACTGCCGCCCGGGTTGGTGGGTCTAAAATGGGTTCTTTTATCTCTCCTCTCTCTCGCTCTCCTGTTTCTCTGTTCTCTAGCTCTCTCTCTTGTTTTCTCCCTCTCTCTCTCTCTCTCTCTCTCTCGCTTCGCTCTCGCTTTCGCTCTCGCTCTCTCTCTCTCTCTGTTTCTCTGTGTCTCGAGCTCTCTAGTCTCTCTCTCTCGTGTCTTTCTTTCTCTCTCTCTTCTCTCTCTCTCTCTCTCTCTCTCTCTCCTCTCTCTCTCTCTCTCTCTCTCTCTCTCTCTCTCTCTCTCCTCTCTCTCTCTCTCTCTCTCTCTCTCTCTCTCATTCTCTCATCAACCCTCGTCCTAATCCTCCCAACTCTCCTTATCCTCCACTTCTTCCTCCTCTCTTCTCCTCCTTCCCTTCTCTTCCCTTTTCCGTCGCCTCAGATCTCCTCCTCCTCCTTTATTTCCACATCCTTCTCCTCCCTCTCCTTATTTATTTCCACCGTCTCTTCCAACCCTATCTTCTCCTTCGCCTCCTTCATCTCCTTCTTTATTCCCACCTCCTCCATCTCCACCACCTCTCCATGCCCCCTCCTTCTCCTCTATCTCCCCCACTCCCCCCCACCTCCTTTCCCTCCCTCATCTCCTCCTCCTCCACCTCTCTATCCCACCACCTCTTCCTCACCCCACCGCCCCCTCCTCCTTCTCCTATATCTCCACCACCCCCCCTCCTCCATCTCCTCCCTATCTCCACCACCTCCTCCTTCCCCTTTCCATCCCCCTCCTTCCCTCCACCTCCTTTTCCCCCTCTCCCCCTCTCCCCCCCCTCCATCTCCTCTATCTCCACCTCCCACCTCCTCCCTCCTCCTCCCCCTCCTCCTCAGCTCCACCACCCCCCCTCCTCCCCATCTCTACTCCCCCACTCCTCCTCCCTCTCCTCCTTCCCTCCTCCTCTCCACCCTCCTCCCTTTCCTCCTCCTCCCCCACCCTCCTCCTCCCCTCTATTCCACCACCTCCCCTCCTCCCCTCCCCCTCCTCCCTCCCCTCCTCCTTTTCCTCTCCTTCCTCCTCCTCCTCCTCCTCCTCCCCCTCCTCCTCCTCCTCCTCCTCCCTTCCTCCTTCCTCCTTCCTCTCCTCGCCTTCGCAGCTCCCCAAAGGAGTCCGCCCTCCATCTCCCTCGCTCCCCCAACGTCTGGCGTCCCCGAAGGAATGGAAATCCTACTTAACATACAGACACGCCATCCTACACAGATTCCTCGAAGCCCGTCTGTACCTGGGTGGTTGGGGGAGGGGGGAGGGTGTTGGGGGTGGGTTGGGGGGGAGGAGGGGGTATTTGTGGAGGGAGGGGGTATGTGTGTGGGGTGAGGGGGTGGGGGAGGGGGATTTGTGTTGGGGAGGGGGGTATATGTGAAGGGAGGGGGGTATATGAAGGGAGGGGGTATATGTGGCGGGAGGGGGGTGTGTGGGGGGGAGTGGGGGGAGGGTGTGTGTGTTGGGGGAGGAGGTGTATGTGGGGGAGGGGGTGTAATGTTGTGTGGTACGTGTGTGTGTGTGGTGTGTGTGTGGCTATGCATGTCTGTGTGTGGTGTGTGTGTCCGTGATATACTGAGGAATTTCTGTTGATTGTCTTTTGTTTTGTTTCTCATATTTTTGTTGTTTATTTTCTGTTTTCTGTTCTGTCATTCTCCCTTATTTATTGGTTTTATTTTCTTATTTCTTTCTGTTTTTCTTCTTTCTCGTACTTTGTTTTGTTACTGATAGCTTCATCTATTTGCTGTTTCCTTTGGGTTATTGTCATTTGATTATTATTCTTTTCTTTCTTTTTCTCTTTCTCTTCTTTCTTTTCTTCTTCTTCTCTCACCTATCTCCTCCTCTCCTCCTTTATTTTCCTCCTACTTTCTTCTTCCTCCTCCTCTCTTCCTTCTCTCCTTCCTTTCCTCCTCCTCCTTCCTCCTCTCCCTCCTTCCCTCTCTCTCCTCTCTCCCTCATCTCTCCTTCCTCTCCTCCATCTTCTCCTCCTCCTCCTTATCCTCATTATAATCATTATCATTCCTTTCTTCCCTTTTACGCGACTCCTTCGCCTCCAAACCCAGACTCGCAGGAGAGAGAAAATCCTCCGCCATATCCTTCGCTCATCCTGCCCGCCGCCAAGGAATGCAGATCCAG
>NW_020869832.1:197973-200473 GCF_003789085.1 Penaeus vannamei | reverse complement strand
AGAATTCAGAGAGTCAGACAAAACAACAGAAAAAGTAGACAGAGAGACAGACAGACAGAAAGACAAAGAGTTAGACAGAAAATAGAAGACAGAGAGTTAGAGAAAGAAAGACAAGAGAATCAGAGAGACAAACAGAAAGAAGAGACCAGAGATAGAGAAGAGGAAGAACAGAACAGAAGAGAAAGCCAGAGAGGAGAGAAGAATCAGAGAGACAGAAAGACAGAGCAGAGAGCAGAGAGACAGTACAGAGAGACACAGAGAGAGAAGAGATCAGAGAGACAGACAAACAAGAAGACAGAGACAGAGAACAGAGAGAGAATCAGAACAGACAGACAGACAGACAGAGACACAAGAGAGAGAGCGAGAATTCAGACAGACAGAACAGAAAGACAGAGACAGAGAGAGAATCAGAAAGACAGACAGAGAGACAGAGACTCAGAGAGAGAGAGAAAATCAGACAGAAAGACAGAAAGACCAGAGATCAGAGAGAGAGAGAAATCAGAAAAAGACAAACAGAAAGACATAAGACAGAAAGAACAGAGACCAGAGAGAAAGAGAGATCAGACAGAAAGACAGAAAGACAGAGACTCAGAGGACAGAAAGACAAACAGAAAGACAGAAAGAGATGACAGACAGAGAGAGAGAGAATCAGAAAGACAGACAGAAAGACAGAGACAGAGAGAGAGAAAGAATCAGACAGACAGACAGAAAGACAGAAGACAAGAGACAGAGAGACAGACAGAAAGACAGAGACACAGAGAGAGAGCGAGAATCAGACAGACAGATAGAAAGACAGAAAACAGAGACAGAGAGAGAGAAAGAATCAGAAAGACAGACAGAAAGACAGAGACAGAGAGAGAGAGAGAGAGAATCAGACAGAAAGACAGAGACTCAGAAAGACAGACTGACAGAAGACAGACAGAGAGACAGACAGACAGACAAACGAGACAAGAGCGACCCAAGCAGGAGGCCCCCGTCTGCCATCTTCCCCGACGTCATAATATCTGCTGACATCGTGTGACATCCGCAGAGGTGATGGCACCAGTAATTTTCTTGATTAAATTATGTCAGAATTAAATTTGAGAGCCCGTAATCTGGCAGAAGAGAGGGGGGGGAGGAGGGGTAGGAGGGAGGGAGGGAAGGAGAGGGAGAGGGAGGGAGGGAGGGAGGGAGGGGAGGGGTAGGAGGGAGAGGGAAGGGGAGGGAAGGGGGGGAAAGGGAGAGGAGGGAAGGGGGAGGAGGGAAGGAGGGAGGAGGAGGGAGAACGGGAGAAGGGAAAGGGGGAGAGGAGGAAGGGAAGGAGGGGAGAGGGGGAAGGAGAGAGGGGAAGGAAGGAGAGAGAGGGGGTAGGGGGAGAGAAGGGAAGGGAAGAGGGGAATGAGGGAGGGAGGGAAGGAGGAGGGAGATGAGGGAAGGGAAGGAGGGGGAGAGGGAGGGAGGGAAGGGAGAAGGAGGGAAGGAAGGGGAGAGGGAGGGAGAAGGGTTAAGGGAGGGGGTGAGGGAGGGAAGGGAAGAGTGGGAGAGGGGGAAAGGGAAGAGGGGGAGAGGGGGGGAAGGGAAGGGATTGGAGGGAGAGAGGGAGGAAGAGATTGCGGTAATGAGGGGAAGGGATTGAGGGAGAGGAGGGAGGGAGCGTAGGGAGAGGTGGGAGGTAATGAGTGGATGTTTGAACGGGAGTAAGTGGATAGGGAAGATAGAGAGGAGAGAAGGAAATGAGGGAGGGGAAACGATGGAGGAGGAGAGGGAATGAAGGAGGGGGAGATATGGTGGAGAAAAGGAGGAGAGGTAGAGAGGGGGAGAGAATATGGAGGAGAAGAAAGGAAGGAAGTTGGAGAGTTGGTGGAGAAAAAGGAGAGAAGGAGGAAGGGAGAGAAGCCGTAGAAGAGAAGAGGAGGGGAAAATGGGGATGTGGCGGAGGAGAAGAGGAAAGGAGGGAGAGAAATGGTGGAGAAAGAGAAGAAGAAGAAAAGGAAAAGGAAAATAGGAGAGTAGGAAGTGACGAGAGGAGAGGGACAGAAGCGGTGGAGGAGAGAGAGGAGGAAGTGGAGGAGAAGAAGGGGTGGTGAACGGAAGGGGAAGAAAAGATGATAAAGAAAGGAGGATAAATAGCGAGAGATGTTCAGAAGAAGAAGGAAAAAGGAAGAGAAAAAAGGAGAGGAACAGCCGAGGAAAAAGCGAAAGAGGAAGAGGAAAAAAAGAGAGAAAAAAAGTAGGGTATGGAAGGAAGAAAAGAGAGAAGAGGCGATGTCGGAGAGGTAAAGGGAGACGGAGGCCGCACCAGATGACACATCATCGCAGCCACAAATATATAAATTGACTCCGGCCGAATTTTATGTGGTTAAAATCGACCACAATAAAGTGCCTGGGCATTCCAGCACGTCGCGCCGGGGAGGACGTGTCGGGGTGATGGAACGTCAACCCGTCTCCTCTCCCTTCCCCTCTTCCCCTCTCCCTCCCTTCTCTCCCCTCCCCTCTTCCCTTCCCTCTCTTCCTTCTCTCC
>NW_020869832.1:182973-192973 GCF_003789085.1 Penaeus vannamei | reverse complement strand
ATTTATTTATTTATTTATTTATTTATTTATTTATTTATTTATTTATTTATTTATTTATTTATTTATTTATTTATTTATTTATTTATTTCATTCATTTCATTTCATTTCATTTCATTTCATTTCATTTCATTTCATTTCTTTCTTTCTTTTCTTTCTTTCTTTTTTATTTATTTATTTTATTTTATTTCACTCTGTTCACTGCCAGCTGACGACATGCCAGGACCACCTTTCCGTGTCCCAGGAATCCGTGACGAAGACATATCCAAAAACCGGTTAAATACATCTCTTGTATAGAGAAGATATTCTTTCACATTCATACCTTTTCTACAGATGTCACAATGAAATATAATTCCGGGAGTGAAGGTAGATCAATAAAAATATTTCATTCTCATTCATACCTTTTCTATAAGGGTCTCAATGATCATGGTTCCGGATAATTAGCTAGATTAATGAGATATTCATCCTCATTCTTACCTTTTCTGTCAGGGTCACAATGAATACAGTTAAGGGATTCACGCTAGATCAATAAAATATTCATTCTCATTCATTCTCATTCATACAAGTGTCACAATGAAAAAGGTTCCGGAATATAAGCTAGATCAATAAAATATTCATTCTTATTCATACCTTTTCTACAGGGGTCACAATGAACACGGTACAGAATTGAAGCTAGGTCAATAAGATATTCATTCTCATTCATACCTTTTCTACAAGGGTCACAATGACCACGATTCCGAAACTGAAGCTAGGTCAATAAAATATTCATCCTCATTCATTCTCATTCATTTTTCTACAAGGGTCACAATGACCACGGTTCCGAAACTGAAGCTAGGTCAATAAAATATTCATTCTCATTCATTCTCATTCAATTTTCACAATGACCACGGTACCGGAATAGAAGCTAGGTCAATAAAATATTCATTCTCATTTCATTCTCATCAATTTTCATTACCGGAATAGAAGCTAGGTCAATAAGATATTCATATTCAAGGGTCCCAATGACCACGATTCCGAAACTGAAGCTAGGTCAATCGCATTCACCCGGACAGCCTAACCCCGTGACACCGCCTCTGCATAGCTGAGGAAGCCGTCACATCCGCAGGCCACACACGAACTCCAGGCAATGGAAGAATGTTGCTGTGGGTGTGTTGTGGGGGGGGGTGGGGGGGGGGGAGGGAAAGGCACAGGGTAATGGAAAATGGTGTTTGTCAAAGGCTTGTTGAAGAAGAATGGGAAGGATTATGAAGATGTTTGAGAAGGACTTGCTGGGAAAAAGAGGAATAAGCACGTGTAATGTTATGCGTGAAATGGAAATAGTTTTTGCAAATGGCTTTGTTGATATATATATATATATATATATATATATATATATATATATATATATATATATATATATATATGTATGTATATATATATATATATATATATATATATATATATATATATATATATATATATATGTATGTATGTATGTATGTATATCTATACACACACACACACACATACACATACACACACACACACACACACACACACACACACACACACACACACACACACACACACACACACACAACATATATATATATATATATATATATATATATATATATATATATATATATATATATATATATATATATTATATTGAAGAGCTGACTATATAAAGTTGATAGTCTCTCCCTAACTAATACTTTCTAAGTAATAATTTTATCTTGGTTAAATCGACTGAGGTGGGAAAGGTGCTAGTTTGTAGAAATGAAAAATATATTTCACTCCAACGATAAATATATATATATATATATATATATATATATATATATATATATATATATATATATATATATTTTACTTATTTATTTATTTATTTATTTATTTATTTATTTATTTATTTATTTATATGTAAGCGATAATTTGGAAATCTAAATTATGAGAAAAAAAAATCAAGCTAACAAATATTGTAGCTGTGATATCTGAGAGCTTTATTACAATTATTAAATCAAATTAAAAGTAATTAATTAAATTAAATTAAATTAATTAAAATTAATTAAAATTAAAATTAAATTGAATTAGAATTTATTAAAATTAGGAATTATGGAATTAGGTGATTAAAATTACACGTCAAGAAAGAGATTATATTCGTCTATGAAATTAATTCGACCGAAATTTAATAAATGATTTCAGAAAGCTTTTCATGAGAGATGAGAGAAATTTCCAAATATCGAGAGTACTTGGCCACCATTAGATAGAAAAATGAAAAGAAAAAAAACAAATAATAGAGGAAATAACCATGAAAGTAAAAAAAATGAATAAATAAAATAAAATAATAACAATAATAATGATAATAATATAAATAATGATAGTATAATGTAATAATAATGATAATAATAATATAATGATATAATAATAATGATAATAAATAATATAATAATATAATAATAATAATAATGATAATAATATACTACTACTAATAATAATTAATAATAATAATAATATAATATAAAATAAAAAATTCTGGAATAATTCTTTGTGATCAGGATAACACTTTGAATAACAAAGACTTGATAACCGAAATCAGAGACAAAAACGTACACTGGGTTATGAACACGCGGGGAAATAGAACGAAAGATGGGGTCAAATTTTTAACCCAGCGACACCATGACGTAACGAGAAAGGATGACAAAATAACAACCGAAGGAAAATAGATGATAGATAATAAATAGAAAGACAGATTAAAAAGATAAATAGATAAAAAGATTTTAAAAAATGAATAAAATATAAATAAAAAAAATAAAAAGATTTAAGAAAAGACAAAAAAAGGATGCACTGTGTTTATGTATGATTTATAAATTTATAGTACACAGATAAATTATTGAATATAGAAATAGATATTTATGACTTTCTTCGTATGGAATTCATGGATAGATAAATGATTCAATATACAAATATTCATCACTTTATTTGCTTATATAGCTAATTCATAATGATTCAATATACAAATATTCATCACTTTATTTGCTTATATAGCTAATTCATAGATAGATAGATGATTCAAAACAAACAGATATCTATCAATCTATTGCTAATATATCTAAACCACAGATAGATAGATAGATGAATCAATAATAAACAAATATTCATCACTTTATTTGCTTACATATCTAATTCACAGATAGATAATTCCTTATATAAACATATATTCATTACTTTACATTTTTCTTTATATAATTCACAGATAGATATATAATTAATTATATAAACATATATTAATTACTTTATTTCCTTCTATAAATAATTCACAGATAGATAGATAATCCACTACATAAATATATATTTTCTTTTATATAATTCACAGATAGATATATAATTAATTATATAACATACCTTCTCTATATAATTCACAGATAGATAGATAATCCACTATATAAACATATATCAATTACTCTCCTTCTATATATAATTCAAAGATAGATAATTCATTATATAAACATATTCATTACTTTATATCCTTCTATAAATAATTCACAGATAGATAGGTAATCCACTATATAAACATACAGACTTTATTCCTTCTATAAAAATTCACAGATAGATAGATAATCCACTATATAAACATACATTCATTACTCTATTTCCTTCTATATATAATTCACAGATAGATAGATAGATAGATGGATAGACGAATCACCATCTAAACAGCTATCCATCTATCTATCTCTACATTTAATTCACTCATTTCCAAATTCCTTCGCGTGTTCCACCACCACGCAAAAATTCATGCAATTGATAAATATTGCATAATGAGAACGTCCTTTCTCTCCTCACTTCAGGATGAATCAAGGAGGCTGGTCGGTGTCGCCTCGGCTGCATCCTAGCTATTAAGAGGAGGCGAGGGGAGGCGAGAGGAGGAAGGGGAGGCAAAGAGGAGGCGAGAGGAGATAAGGAGAGGCAAAGAGGAGGCGAGAGGAGATAAGGAGAGGCAAAGAGTATAAGGAGACTAGAGGAGGCGAGAGGAGACAAGGAGGAGATAGAGAGGCGAGAGGAGACAAAGAGGAGAGAGGAGGCGAGAGGAGAAAGGAGGGAGAAAGGAGAGGCAAAGAGGAGGCGAAGAGGAGATAAGGAGAGAGGAGGAGAGGAGAGGAGAGGCGAGTGAGGGAAGGAGACTAGAGGAGGTAGGAAGAGGCGAGAGGAGACTAGAGGAGGCAACGAGAGGAGACGAGGAGGCGAAAGGAAACTAGAGGAGGCGAGAGGAGACAAGGAGGAGATATGAGGAGGCGAGAGGAGGGAAGGAGGAATAGGAAGAGGCGAGAGGAAACTAGAGGAGACAAGGAGGAGACGAGGGGAGGCGAGAGGAAACTAAAGGAGGCGAGAGGAGACAAGGAGGAATATGAGGAAGCGAGAGCGAGAGGAAACTAGAGGAGGCAAAGGGGAGGCGAGTGAGGGAAGAGTAGGCGAGTAGGGAGGCGAGTGAAGGGAAGGAGGAGGTAGGAAGAGGCGAGAGGAAACTAGAGGAGGCGAGTGGAGGGAGGAGGAGGTAGTAGAAGAGGCGAGAGGAGGCGAGAGGAGATGAGGCGAGAGGACACTAGAGAGCGAGTGGAGGGAAGGAGGAGGTAGGAAGAGGCAGGAGGAGATAAGAGGAAGCAAAGGGGAGGCGAGAGGAAACTAGAGGAGGCGAGTGGAGGGAAGGAGGAGGTAGGAAGAGGCGAGAGGAGGCGAGAGGAGGCGAGCAGGCGACATGGAAAACACGAAGTCATGCTGGCCAGCTGTCCCCGCCCACTTCCTGTCGAGAATAATGACTCAACAATTTATTCTTTTGTTAGGATTCACGGTATATAATTGATTGTATTTGTTCTTCCCAACTGCCGCGGCTCGGACATCATAAAGATTTTTTTTTTTTTTTTTTTTGGGGGGGGTAGGATTTACAAAATGCTTAGAAGGGAATATGTAGGTGCATGTGTGGGTTTGTTCGTTTTGGTCTTTCTCTATGTCTTGGTCTCTCTTTCTGTCTTCTCTCTCTTTCTTGCTCATTTTTTCTCCTCTCACTTACTCTCACACTCACTCTGTCTGTCTCTCCTTCTCTTCCTCTCTAATTCTCTCCTCTCTCTCTCCTCTCTCTCTCTCTCTCTCTCTCTCTCTCTCTTCTCTCTCTCCTTTTCTCGCTCTCTCTCTCTCTCTCTCTCTCTCTCTCTTCTCTCTTCTCCTCTCTCTCTCTCTCTCTTTCTCATTCTCTCTCTCTCCACTTACTCTCTCTCATTCACTCATTCTTTCTCTCCTCTCTCTCTCTCTTTCCCTCTATCTATCTATTTATCTATCTTATCTCTATCCCTCTCTCTCTCTCTCCTCTCTCTCTTCTCTCCTCTTTCTCTCTCTCTCTCTTCTCTTCTCTCTCTCTCTCTCTCTCTCTCTCTCTCTCTCTCTCTCTCTCTCTCTCTTCCTCTATCTCTATATATATATATATATATATATATATATATATATATATTATATATATATGTGTGTGTGTGTGTGTGTGTGTGTGTGTGTTTGTGTGTGTGTGTGCTGTGTGTGTGTGTGTGTGTGGTGTGTGTGTATGTATATGTATGTAATGTATGTATGTGTGTATGTATGTATGTATGTAACTGTGTGTTGTGGTTCTTCCTTTGAGGGAAAATCCCCCTTATGAAAGAGATAAAAGTGTTCTAAAGCAAATAAAAGATTGGTAATAAGGAACATATATAACGAGTCTAAATTAACTTAATAGCACAAAGACCTTTTAACAAAGAGCGATGAGATATAACAAAATAGAAAGGACGAAGCATGTAAGCAAGAGCAAATAGTGGGAACTGAATGTCGAAAAGTAAAAAAAAAGAAGAAAAATACAAAAAAATAAAAAATAAAAAAAAACGGTAACTCATGCTTGAATAATCTCAGCAAGACTCCTGTAATCTCAAAGTTTATACCAACTTTCCCAAAATATAGTTTTAACTTAAACTAACTTTTTTTCCAAAATCTCGTGACACTCGAAATCGTCAAATTAAATTTATAACAGAATGTCGCCTCCCTGGCCACCAGAGAGAGAAAGTGCTGCCATCTACAGTCACGGAAAGACAACCAATCGGAGTATAAGCGATAGGGTTTCGGATGCTAACACCGGGGGTTGACTTAAGGGATTCAATCGTAAATGATACACAAATTGGGTGTTTTACTGCTGCCGGAATAGACTTTGAAAATTGATGCTTTTTGTGTCCCTCTCTCTTAAATTACGGAAATATTTACGTCGGTAGATCGATCAAATAACGAATTTTAATCGTGGCAACACAAGAGGCCTAAAGATAGAGAGAAAAATCATAACAACAGTAATCTACTTTTTCGTTACTATCACTAATCTTATTATGATCATTTTCTTTATTATTACTAATATAAGCATCATTATTGTTGTTGTATTGATGTTTTTGCTGATAGCATTCTGATAACGAAAATTTTGTTAGGAATGATAGTGATAAAGAATTATTTATATTGACGATGATAATCATAATTTTCTAATGTTAAAGATAATAGTAGTATTACTGATTATGATAATAAACCAGATTTCCATGATTAAGCCACTACCATTTCTCCCAAAAAAAAATCATTTCACCATCACTTTAGAAATATCCTTAACAACGCCACCTTTGAAAATAACAAAGACAAAAAATAAAAAAAAAAAAAAAAAAAAAAATTAAAAAAAAAAAAAAGAAAACTAAAAAAAATGAAAACGAAAAAAAAAGAAAACTAAAAAAAAATTGAAAACCAAAAAAAAAATGAAAACAAAAAAAATGAAAAAAGAAAGAAAAAAATGAAAACTAAAAAAAAAAAAAGAAAAAAAACTAAAAAATAGAAAAAAAACTGTCTATTGCACTTGGTTTGTTGGCATTGATGATTGTCAATAGACCGACTGCAAACTGTGAAGCAGCTTGTTGACACAGAAATAAACTTTTCTTCAAGGAAAACTTATCAGAAGGGTTAAATAACAGTTCTAAAGATACATTTAGGTGAACTCAGGTGAACATGTGAACAGGTGAACTCAGGTGAACAGGTGAACTCAGGTGAACAGGTGAACTTAGGTGGACAGGTGAACAGGCGAACTTAGGTGAACAGGTGAACTCAGGTGAACAGGTGAACAAGTAAACAGGTGAACAAGTGAACAGGTGAACAAATGAACAGGTGAACTTAGGTGAACAGGTAAACTTAGATGAACAAGTGAGCAGGTAAATTTGGGTGTACAAGGGAATAGGTGAACAGGTAAACTTAGGTGAACAGGTGAACTTAGGTGAACAAGTGAACAAGTAAACAGGTGAACTTAGGTGAACAGGTGAACAAGTAAACAGATGAATTTAAGTGAACTTAGGTGAGAATAAGTAATCAGATTCCGGATGTGGTTTCTGTGTCATTAGAAAACGACTTTCATATTGACAACACTGCAATGAAAGGATTATACATGGTATACAATTAACTAATCTCTTGAGTGGAAATTACTTTTAGGTTGGTGAAAGAATGAGGAAGTGAGAGAGAGAGAGAGAGGGAGGTAGGGAGGAGAGAATGAGAGAGAGAGAGAGAGAGAGAGAGCGAAATAATGAGAGAGAAAGAGAGAGAGAGAGAGAGAGAGAGAGAGAGAGAGAGAGAAGAGAGAGAGAGAGAGAGAGAGAGAGAAGAGAGAGAGAGAAGAGAGAGAGAGAGAGAGAGAGAGAGTGAGAGAGAGAGAGAGAAGGAGAGAGAGAGAGAGAGAGAAGGGAGAGAGGGAGAGAGAGAGAGCGAAAAAGGAGAGAGAGAAAGAGAGATAGATAGACAGAGATAGAGAGAGAGAGAGAGAGAGAGAGAGAGAGAGAGAGAGAGAGAGAGAGAGAGAGAGAGAGAGAGAGAGAGAGAGAGAGAAGGAGAGAGAGAAGAGAGTGAGAGAGAGAGAGAGAACGAAAAAATGAGAGAAAGAGAAAGAGAAAGAGAGATAGATAGAGAGAGAGAAGAGAGAGGGAACATACTATACATAAAATACCATTAATAATAATCAATAATATCTTTTTATGATCATCATTAGCAAGTTAACTGCCC
Organism: Penaeus vannamei; assembly: GCF_003789085.1. Lineage (NCBI taxonomy): Eukaryota > Metazoa > Arthropoda > Malacostraca > Decapoda > Penaeidae > Penaeus > Penaeus vannamei. The sequence continues at coordinate 184,909 of NW_020869832.1, read as the reverse complement.
TCGTCATCAGCTGTGGAATTAATCTTAGAGAGAAAGCGACTCCCAGATTAGAAGGAATGTTTCCTTCAAGATTCTTGAGCAGTTCTCTCAAGGAAGGAGGAGAAAGAAGTAGATGGAGATGATGATGGAGGAGGAGGAGGAAAGGGAGAGGAGGTGGAGAAGGAGATGAAGATGGCGATGGAGGAGGAGGTAAGGGAGAGGGGGGGGGGGAAGAAGGAGGAGGGGAGAGGAGGGGGAGAGGAAGGAGGAGAAGGATGGAGATGATGAGGATGAGAGGGAGAGGAGAGGAGAGAGGAGAGGGGAGGAGGAAAATGAGGAGGAGGAGGAGGAGGAGAGGAGAGGGGGGAAGGAGAGGAGGAGGGCAGGAGGAGGGAGAGGAAGAGGGGGGAAGAAGGAGGAGAGGAAGAGGGGGAGAGGAGGAGGAAAGGGAGAGGGGCAGGAGGATAAGAGAGAGAGGTGAGGAGGAGGAGGGAAAAGGAGATGATGATGATGAGGAGGAGGAGGAAAAGATGGCGATGAGGGAAGGAGAGGAAGAGGGGGAGGAGGAGGAGGAGAGGGGTGAGGAGGAGGGAGGGAATGGTGAGGGAGGGGAGGAGGAGGGAGACGACAGAGTGAGGAAAAATCAGTAACAAAAGGAAAGAAGAGGAGGATGAAGAGAAAAAAAAAACGAAGGAGAGGAAAAAAAATCAGGAACATAGAGAGAAAAAAGAGGATATTTTTAATTCTAAGAAACCCAACAAGTCGATTTATTACCTCATAAAGACTCACGAATTCCCTGCAACAGTTCTACTTCCACTCAGATGTATAGATGTTCAAATTCACAAATCCCTGTGCACGATATAACGATTAATGGGCTCACACCTTTAAAAAAATGAGTAATGCTAGAGATTTCCGTTTTTTTATTCCACCAATAGCTTTAAAAAGAAAAAAAAAACGTATTTTCTCTTGGCTGAGTATAACAGAAAGGCCTTACATGGAAGCTGAAGGTATCAAATTAGATTTTTCTCTTGGATAAGTATAACAGAAAGGCCTGATTTACATGGAAGCTGAAGGTATCAAATGAGATTTTTAGAAGATCGTTGTATATATTATTAAATCATGAGGAATAATGATATATCATAAATGCTTATAATGAAGAAGAAGAAAGTGAGAGATTTTGTGTGAGAAAGAGAGAAAGAAAGACATAGAGAGAGATTTTCTGTACGAAAGAGAGAGAGAGAGAAAGAGAGGCAGAGACAGAGAGAGAATAAGGAGAGGGAACGAGGGAACACAAGAGAGATAGAAAGAGAATTAAAGAAAGAAGGGATGAAACAGAAACAAAGTGAGAATAAACTCCCCCAAAAAATTATACGCCCCAGGAGAATAAGACCCAATCTCCCTTACGCCAAGATCACGTCACACCCTCCATCCCCCCCCCCCTTAAATCCCCCCCCCCCCCCCTCCTCTTTACCTTTCGCCTTCCAAATCGGAGAGGAGAAACAGCCACCATATCCTGTGCTCTTGTACAATCAGACCCGGTATTACTCGCCACCTGGAATTGCACCTGAGAGAAATCGCCGCGGACTCACCGGCAGACGGCGCTGTCACCCTCCTGACTGTCCTTTGTCATGGGTCTTCTATGACACTCACCATACAAGGCCGGCGTCGTGCAGTTCAACTCGGATGAATGGCTGTACAGTGAGCATGCCCTCTCTGTGTACTTCTCTACATGCACACACATATATTATATATATATATATATATATATATATATATATATATATATATATATATATATATATATATAATTATTTTTTGTAACACTGTTTTTCACACACTGAGGGCGGCAACATCCAATATAATGCAAATAACCTGTATATATATATATATATATATATATATATATATATATATATATATATATATATATATATATATATATATATATATATATGTA
>NW_020869832.1:157973-167973 GCF_003789085.1 Penaeus vannamei | reverse complement strand
TCACTCCTACTCTAAGGCTCATATCTGCCCCTTCCCACCTCCTTTCTCTTTCACCTTCTCCCATGCCTTAATTCCCTTTCTCCCCTCTCCCATTCCCTTCTCTTCGAACTTTCCCCTCCTCTTTTCTCATCCCTCTTTCCTCCCCCCTTTTCTATTTCAGTCCCCTTTCCCCTCCTTTTCTCCCTCTCTTCCCCTTTCTTCTCTGAGTCCCCTCTCTTCCCCTTTCTCCTCTGAGTCCCCTCTCTTTTCCCCTTCCTTTCCCCCCCTCCTCTTTCCTCCCTCCTCCCTCCTCCTCTCTTCTTCTCTGATCCCCTCTCTTCCCTTTCCTCTTCTCTCCTCCCTCCTCCCCTCTCCCTCTTCTCTTCTCTGAGTCCCCCTCTCTCCCTTTCTTTCTTCGAGTCCATTCCCCTCCCTTCCTTTTCTCCCTCTCCCTCCTCCTCTTTCTTCTCTGAGTCCCCTCTCTTCCCCTTTCTTCTCTGAATCCCCTCTCATCCCCTTTCCCCTCCTTTCCCTCCTCCCCCTCTTCTCTGAGTCCTCTTTCCTTCCCCCCCTCCTTTCCTCCCTCTCTCCTCTCTTTCCCCCCTTCTCTGAGTCCCTCTCTTCCCCTCTCTTCTCTCCCTTCCTTTCCCCAGCCCCTCCTACTTTCTTAACTTTTCCCTTCAGAGAATTGTGGAAATAAGAAATGTTCACAAACTGGTGGTCTTACTACTTCCATGCTGTGTGTACTTGCCTCGTAATTAAATAATAATTAAAGCAGAAAATTAATTAATAATAATTAAAGCAGCAAATTAATTAATAATAATCAAAGCAAAAAATGAACGGACGAAATTCAAGCAGAATAATCATAATAAGTATTAATAATGATAATGATAATGGTGATGATAATGATAACGATAATGACTATAACTATTACAATAACAATGGCAAAGATAATGATAATTATAAAAATAACAATAACGATAATAATGATGTGTGTGAGTGTGTGTGTGTGTGTGTGTGAGTGTTGTGGGTGTATGTGTGGTGTGTGTGTTGGTTATAACATTATCATCATGATTAATATCATTAATATGATCATTATTACCAAAGCTATTCAAATTACACAGACGGAAAACACTTGCATTATCTAATATATTCCACCGTCCATATGGTAACTCCTCTCTCTCTCTCTCTCTCCTCTCTCTCTCTCTCTCTCCTCTCTCTCTCTCTCTCTTCTCTTTACCTTCTCTCTCTCTCTCTCTCTCTCTCTCTCTCTTCTCTCTCTCTCTCTCTCTCTCTCTCTTCTCTTCTCTTCTTCTCTCTTCTCTCTCTCTCTCTCTCTCTCTCTCTCTCTCTCTCTCTCTCTCTCTCTCTCTCTCTCCACACACCACACACATCACACTACACACACACATCTCTCTCTCTCTCTTCTCTCCTTTCTTTCCTCTCTCCCCTTTATCTGTAAAAAAAAAAACAAGAGAGATCAGTAGAAAGATCAGAATAGGATCTACTTTAATATAATCAAATTCCAACGTATAACTCTGCAACCATCCTGCTGCAACCCACACAGGAGTGGCCCAAAACCGGCGCTTGACTGGGATGCTTTTCCTTCCCTTTGCCCAAGTCTCTTTTCTCTTTAGTTTCCCCTTCCCCCTTCTGTTTCAGCTCCCGTCCCCTCTTTTCTCCCTCTCCCTCCTCCTTCATTTTTCTATAACTTAAAGAAAACGGGAGTATTACAAATAATCTCCCCTAGATAGGCTTTCCCAGTTTTTTTAAGCCTTAAAAAAACGGGACAGAGTATTGGAAGCAATAATCAACAGCATTAGAGGATTCTCGTTTTCTATAACTTTAAAGAAAACGGGATGGCTTATTGCAATTAATCCTCAGTAATAGAGGATTCCCGTTTTCTATAACTTTAAAGAAAACGGGATGGCTTATTGCAAATAATCCTCAGTAATAGAGGATTCCCGTTTTCTTAACTTTTAAAGAAAACGGGATGGCTTATTGCAAATAATCCTCAGCAATAGAGGATTCCCGTTTTCTATAACTTTAAAGAAAACGGGATGGCTTATTGCAAATAATCCTCAGCAATAGAGGATTCCCGTTTTCTATAACTTTAAAGAAAACGGGATGGCTTATTATAAATAATCCTCAGCAATAGAGGATTCCCGTTTTCTTTAACTTTAAAGAAAACGGGACGTAGTGTTGCAAATAACCCTCTGTGAATGTAAAAGTAAGTAAGTAAATAATAAATAATAGATGAATTTATGTAAGATGAAATTTCTAAGTAAATTCATTGATTAATCGAAAAAATATAAGAAAAAAAACAAAAACTAACTGCATTTTAAAGATCCGTAAACAAATAAAACCATGGACAGATATAGATGAATGAACTAAAATACAGATATTAGCAATTTAATTAAACAGATTATTAAAAATCATGGAAGTGCAAATAAAGACAAAGATAAATAAGAAAAATAAAGATAAATAAATTTCTTGTGTCATCGTTGATTATATATGTAAATAAATGAAAAGGTAAATAGATGTATAACTGAATATATAAGAGAATTTATCAATTGATCCATAAATATCCAAACAAACAACTAAATAAATAGAAAAGCGAATCCATAGATAGGTAGATAAAGAACAGAAAGAGAGAAATAAATAAGAAAATAAGATAAAATACACATACATGATAAAGGGAATAAGAAGTAAGAGCAGAAATAAAAAACAGATTTCTTGAGTCAGCGTGGATTTTAAAGTTCCGTGTAATTAGTTCTGGAGTGTATCTAATTTTTGTCTGTCTGTTATGTTTAGTCGTTATTATGGCTTCTCCGCTGGGGGAATTCTCAACAGATAATTTCGTTATGTAAAAAGTTCATGGATGCATTGCTAAAAGCTTATTGGAGATAATACTGAACAGGGACCAAAATTATTGAGATTGGATTTTCGTTTTGGCTTCGCGTTCTCTCTGTCTCTCTCTCTCTTTCTCTGTCTTTCTATCTCTCTGTATCTCTTTCTCTCTCTTTCTTTCTATCTCTCTGTATCTCTTTCTCTCATTCTCTCTTTGTCTCTGTCTCTCTCTCTCTCTCTCTCTCTCTCTCTCCTCTCTCTCTCTTCTCTCTCTCTCTCTCTCTCTCTCTCTCTCTCTCTCTTCTCTCTCTCTCTCCTCTCTCTCTCTCTCTCTCTCTCTCTCTCTCACTCTCTCTCTCCCTCTCTCTCTCTTACTCTCTCTCTCTCTCCTCTCTCTTCCCTCTCTCTCCTCTCTCTCTCTCTCTCTCTCTCTTCTCTCTCTCTTCTTCTCTCTATCTATCTCTTCTCTCTCTCTCTCTCTCTCTCTCTCTCTCTCTCTCTCTCTCTCTCTCTCTCTCTCTCTCTCTCTCTCTCTCTCTCTCTCTCTCTCTCTTCTCCTTCTTCTCTTCTTCTTCTTCCTCTTCCTCTTTTCCTTCTCTCCTCTTATCCTTCTTTTTCTCCTCTTCCTCCTCCTCCTCCTCCTCCTCACTCATCCACTCTCTCCCCATCTTCCTTACCGAACAAAAACAACAAAAACAAAAACCAAAAAACACGAAAACCCCCAACCTCCTTCCCGAACAAACACACACAAACACGCACACACACACACACACACACACACACACCACACACACACACACACACACACACACACACGCACACACACGCACGCACACACACACACCAACGACCAATGTCTCGGACGATCAAATTACCCGTTTAATGACCAGTTGAGTCCCTGGCTCGCTTTATCTGAAATCACACAGTTTGCTCTCCGATTGTGATCATTATCCATCTGAAACACATAGTTACAATCAGAGCCACACGTCCAGGGGTTGGGACTGCTAGCCTTGAGGATGGGTAGCTAGGAGGGTTGGGTTGGATGGGGGGGGGGGGGGGGGGCGAAGGGGGAGGGGGTGGGGGGGGGCGAGGGGGAGAGGGGGTGGGGAAGGGGTAGGGGGGGTGGTGGGGAGTGCTTGCTTGCTGCTTGTACGTAATGTGGGTGTGGTAGGGTGGTATGGTAGTAATTGTTTGTTTTTTGTTTTGTTGTGGATATTTTTTTTTTATGTTTAATTTTTTTTTTCTGAGGAATGTTTTTTTTTTTTTTTTTTTTTAAGAGTGAGAGAATTTCCACACGCACACACACATATATATATGTATATGTATACAGATATATATACATGTGTGTGTATGCACGTATATATATATTATATATATATATATATATATATATATATATATATATATATATATATATATATATTATATATATATATATATATATATATTATATATATATATATATATATATTATATTATATATATATATATATTATATATATATATATATATATATATATATATATATATATATATATGTTTTTTTGTAGAGAATGTTTTTAATGTATTTTTTTAAAGATTATTTTAATGTCTAATGTTTTTTTAAGAATTATTTTTAGTGTTTGTGTTTTTTCTAATTGAATGTTTTATAATGTTTTTTTTCTAGTTAATGTTTTTTACTGTTTAATCTTTTTCGGTGATTTTTTTTTAATGTTTAATGTTTCTTTTTCTAATGAATGTTTTTTTTCTAGTTAATATTTATATTGATTTTTTTTTTTCCTAATGATAATGTTTTTCATGTTTTTTTAATGCATGTTATTTTTTAATGTTAAAGTTTTTTTTTTTTTTTCCAACGGATGTTTTTTTAATGTTTGATATTTTTTAAATGAAAGGGGTAATTTATTGGCGATAGTGGATGGTATATCTTCTCGATTAATGAAAGAACTGATTAAGACTACGAAGAGTAATTCTTCGCTCTGGGTATATATATATATATATATATATATATATAATATATATATATATATATATATATATATATATATATATATATATATATATATATTTCTCGGTTGCCAATAGATGACGGGTGATGAATATTTTTGTTGCAATTCAGTGGGGTTGTGTGTCGATACTTACATCTCGAATATTTAGTTGCCCCATAGTGAAGACACCACCAGAAGACCCCTCTGGAGGACAGCCACCAGAAGACCCTCGCACCTCTTGAGGACAGCGCCCAGAAGAGCTAGCGCCCCTGGAAGACAGCCACACCGAAGACAGCCACCAAGACGACCAGCCAGAGGCCTACTGGAAGGACAGCCACCAGAAGACCTCGCCCCTCTGGAAGACAGCAGCGCCAGAAGACCACGCCCCTCTGGAAGACAGCCACACGACAGAGAAGACCCACACCCCCCCTCTGGAAGACAGCCACCACCACCTGCCCCTCTGGAAGACAGCCACCAAAAGACCACCCCATCTGGAGACAGACCAGAGACCTCGCCCCTCTGGAGGAACAGCCACCAGAAGACCTCCCCTCTGGAAGACCAGCCACCAGAAGACCAGGACCACGCCCTCTGGAGAGACAGCCACCAGAAGAAGACCCACCAGAAGACCCGCCCCTCTGGAAGACAGCCACCAAGACCTCGCCCCTCTGGAAGACAGCCACCAAAGACCTCGCCCCTGGAAAGACAGAAGACCACCCTGAAGACCAGACGCCCCTCTGGAGACAGCCACCAGACCGACCACGCCCTCTGGAAAGACAGCCACCAGAAGACCAAGCCCCTCTGGAAGACAGCCACCAGAAGAACCCCTCTGGACAGCCACCGGAAGACCCTCGCCCTCTGGAAGACAGCCACCAGAAGACCACGCCCCTCTGGAAGACAGCCACCAGAAGACCACGCCCCTCTGGAGGACAGCCACCAGAAGACCAGAAGACCCCGAAGACACGCCCTCTGGAAGATGCCAGCAGCCAGAAGCACCACGCCCCTCTGGAAGACAGCCACCAGAAGACCTCCGCTGCCTCTCAGGAAGGACATTGACCACCCCCTGGAAGACACCACCAGAAGACCACCCCTCTGGAGAGACAGCCACAGAAGACCACGCCCTCTTAAGCCACCAGAAGACCACGCGAAGACGCAGAGTGTCGGGAACATGCCACCAGAAGACCTCGCCCCTCTGGAAGACAGGCCCACGCCCACCAGAAAGACTCGCCCCTCTGGAGGACTAGCCACCAGAGACCCACGCCCCGCCTCTGAAAGACAGCCACCAGAAGACCTCGCCCCTCTGGAAGACAGCCACCAGAAGACCTCCGCCCTCTGCCCCTCTGGAAAGACAGCCGACCAGAAGGAACCACGCCCCCCTCTGGAAGACAGCCACCAGAAGAACCACACCTCAGCGCCCTCTGGAAGACAGCCACCAGAAGACCACGCCCCTCTGGAAGACAGCCACCAGAAAAGACCCCCTCTGGAGGACAGCCACCAGAAGGACCACGAGGACAGCCCACCAGAAGCACCTCGCCCCCTCTGGAAAGACAGCCACCAGCCCCTCTGGAAGACAGCCACCAGAAGACCAAGCCCCTCTGGAAGACAGCCACCGGAAGACCACGCCCCTCTGGAAGACAGCCACCGGAAGACCCTCGCCCCTCGGAAGACAGCCACCGGAAGACCACGCCCCACTGGAGGCAGCCACTCAGAAGACCTCTGGAGGACAGCCACGCAGAAAGAACTCTGGAAGACAGCCACCAGAAGACCAGAAGCCCCCTCTGGAAGACAGCCACCAGAAGACCACCCCTCTGAAGACAGACCCAGAAGACCACGCCCCTCTGGAAGACAGCCACCAGAAGACCGCGCCCCTCTGGAAGACAGCCACCAGAAGACACGCCCCTCCTGGAGACAGCCACCAGAAGACCACGCCCTCTCGAGACAGCCACCAGAAGACACGCCCCTCTGGAGAGACAGCCACCAAGACCAGACAGACAGCCACGCCCCTCTGGAAGACACCAGCCAGACAGAAGACCTCGCACCAGAAGACCCGCCCCTCTGGAGGACAGCCACCAGAAAGACTCGCCCCATACTGGAAAGACCAGCCCACCAGAAGACCAAGCCCCTCTGGGGACAGCCACCAGAAGACCACGCCCGCACTTGGAAGACAGCCAGCGCAGAAGACCTCGCCCCTCTGGAGGCAGCCACCAGAAGACCACCAGACAGCCACCAGAAGACCCACGCGCCCCTGGAAGACAGCCACCAGAAGACCTGCCTCTCTGGAAGACCGGAAGACAAGCCCCTCTGACAGCGCACCCAGAAAGACGCTCAGCCCCCTCGCCCCTGGAAGACACCCAGAAGACAAGACAGCACCAGAAGACCTCGCCCTGGCTTGGAAGACAGCCCTCCCCCTCTGGAAGACAGCCACACAGAAGACGGCACGCGCCCTCTGGAGACAGCCACAGAAGACCTCGCCCTCTCTGGAGGACAGCCACCCAAAGAAGACCAACCCCTCTGGAGGACAGCCACCAGAAGACCTCCGACCTCGCCTCTCTGGAAGACAGGACCAGAACAGCCACCAGAAGGACCACGCCCCTCTGGAAGACAGCCACGAGAAGACTCAAGCCCTCTGGAAGACAGCCACCCAGAAGACCACGCCCCCTCTGGAAGACAGCCACCCAGAAGACCCACGAAGCCACCAGAAAGGAGACCTCGCCCTCTGGAAGACAGCCAGCGGCGCAAAAGACCTCGCCCTCTGGAAGAGCAGCCATCAGAAGACAATCGCCGCTGCTGGACAGCCAGAAAGACCACGCCGCTCTGGAAGACAGACCAGACAAGACTTCGCCTCTGGACCACCAGAAGACCACGCCCCTTGGAGCCCCCTGGACAGCCACAGAAGACCTCGCCCCTCTGGAAGACAGCGCGCAGAAGACCACTCTCTGGAAGACAGTCCACGCAGAAGACATCGGCCTCTCTGGAAGACAGCCCCAGCCAAGACGGCCTCGCCCCTCTGGAAGACAGCCACCAGAAGACCACGCCCCTCTGGAAGACAGCCACCAGAAGACCACGCCCCTCTGGAGGACAGCCACCAGAAGACCACGCCCCTCTGGAAGACAGGCCTCGCCCCTCGGAAGACAGCCACCAAAGAACCTCGCCCCGTCTGGAAGACAGTACAAGCCACCAGAAGACCTCGCCCCTCTGGAAGACAGCCACCGGAAGACCACGCCCCTCTGGAGACAGCCACCAGAAGACCACGCCCTCTGGAGGACAGGCCACCAGAAGACCACGCCCCCTCTGGAAGACAGCGCACGCAGACAGCCACGCAGAAAGACCACGCCCCTCTGGAGACAGCCCCTCTGGAAGACAGCCACCAGAAGACCAAGCGCCCCTCTGGAAAGACAGCCACCGGAAGACCAGCGCCCCTCTGGAAGGACAGCCACGAAAGGCCAACGCCCCTCTGGAGGAACAGCCACCAGAAGACCACGCCCCTCGCCCTCTGGAGGACAGCACCAGAAGACCACGCCCTCAGACAGACCAGCCCCTCTGAAGACAGCAACCAGAAGACCACGCCCCTCTGGAAGACAGCCACCAGAAGACCACGCCCCTCTGGAAGACAGCCACCAGAAGACCTCGCCCCTCTGGAAGGCAGCCACCAGAAGACACCCCCCTGGAAGACAGCCACAAAGACCTGCCCCTCTGGAAGACAGCCACCAGAAGACCACGCCCCTCTGGAAGACAGCCACCAGAAGACCAGCACCACGCCCTCTGGAAGACAGCACCAGAAGACCACGCCCCTCTGAAGGCAGAAGACCACGCAGAGGACCACGCCCTCTGGAAGAAGAGAAGACCAAGACAGCCACCAGAAGACCACGCCCCTCTGGAAGACAGCCACCAGAAGACCTCGCCCCTCTGGAAGACAGCCACCAGAAGACCTCGCCCCTCTGGAAGACATGCCCGGAAGACAGCTCCACGCCCCTCTGGAAGACAGCCACCAGAAGACCACGCCCCTCTGGAAGACAGCCACCAGAAGACCTCGCCCCTCTGGAAGACAGCCACCAGAAGACCACGCCCCTCTGGAAGACAGCCACCAGAAGACCACAGCCACCAGAAGACCACGCCCCTCTGGAGCACCAGCCACGCAGACAGGACCAAGCCCTCTGGAGGACAGCCACCGCCCCTCAAGCCACCAGCCATTACAGCCACCCCCCCTCTGGAGGACAGCCACCAGAAGACCAAGCCCCTCTGGAGGACAGCCACCAGAAGACCACGCCCCTCTGAAGGACAGCCACCAGAAGCCACGCCCCTCTGGAAGGCAGCCATCAGCATCCCCCTTCTCGCCTCAACTCGGTGCTTGAGCCATGACTTTACAAGCAAGAACTTCAGCCTTGAACTTCTTGCAATCGGTGTTATGGGGACGCGGCTCTTTGTCTGGGCGGCGATGTGCTAAAAGGCTTCTCCCTCGAGACGTGGGCGGAGAGTGACAACGATAGAACGAATGGAAATGGAGGAGGGAAGGTGGAAAAGGGGGGAGGTGGAAGAAGGTGGGATAGGAGAGAGAGAGGGAGGATAGGAGAGAAGAGTGCAACGATAGAACGAGTGGAAGTGGAGGAGAAGGGAAAAGGGGGGAGTTGGAAGAAGGTGGGATAGGTGAGAGAGAGGGAGGATGGGGAGAGGAAGAGAGAGGGGGAGGGAGGGAGAGAGAGAGAGGAGGATGGGAGAGGAAGAGAGAGAGAGGGGAGGAGGGGAGAGAGAGAGAGAGAGGGAAGAGGAGAGAGAGAGGGAGGAAGGGAGAGAGAGAGAGAGAGAAATACGCAAAAAAGAGACAGAGACAGAGAAAGAAAATTTGGAACAAAATAAATAAAAAATACAAAAAATGAATATCAAAAAACACGAAAGGAAAAAAGAAGGAAAAATTAATCCTATTGTCACGTCTTGGCTTCTTCGGGTTTCCTTTCCGTTGATGCCTTATTCCTCTGAAACGTTAGGAGAGAATTCAGAAAGGAGAAATAGAGAAATGGAGAAGAAAGGAAGGAATAGAAGAAGATGATGCTCAGTGGGATTTTTTTAACAGGACGGTGGTTGGATTTTGTCTTAAATGTCAATTTTCGTTATTTTGATAATTATCATTTGATTATTAGCATTCTTATAAGTTTACATTTATCATTACCTACACGAACACATGCATAGATAGA
>NW_020869832.1:152973-155473 GCF_003789085.1 Penaeus vannamei | reverse complement strand
TCCCTCTCCCCCGGGGGTTTCCAACACAACGCACTCCTGGGGGCGAAAGGTTTGGTGGGGGAGGAAGGAAGGAAAGGGAGGGTGTGTGTGGGGAGGGGAGGGAAAGGGAGAGAGGAGGAGGGAAGGGAGAGGGTGAGGGGAGGGGAGGGAGGTGGGGTAGGGAAAGGGAAAAGGAGAGCGGAGAGAGAGGAGGGAAAGGGAGAGGGAGAGAGAAAGGGGTGGGAGAAGGGAAAGGGAGAGGGGGAGGAAGGAAGAGGGAGGAGGAAAAGGAGAGGGGTTAGAGGGACAGGAGAGAAGGAGGGATAAAAGCGGGAGAAAGGAGAAGAAGAAGAGAGAGAAATAAAGGAATAAGGAAAGAAGAAAGAGAACGTTAGGAAGAAGGGAAAAGGGGCTGATGTAAAGAAGGGAACGAAGGAGGGAGGGGGGAAGGGTGTCTATAGACTGTAAGACTGGGGTGGAGGGAGAGAGGGAGCCAGGAATAGGTGGAGACAATACAGGGAGGGAGGGAATTTTTTGGTTTATGCCGTGGTGGAGTGGTGAGAAGCGGTACAGGAAGATAGTAGGTGGAGGCCAGAAAGCGGAGAAGGAGTAGGAATAAGATTTGAATAAAGAGAGAGGGAAGAGGTAAAAAATAGATCAAGGAAAAAGAGGAAAGAGATAAAAATGGATAAAGAAAGAAAAAGAAGACATAAAAGATAGATAAAGAAAGGAAAGGAAAGAAGATAGATACAGATATAGCAAAAAGAAAGAAGAGATTAAGATATCTTAAGAAAAGAAGGGAGAACGTAAAATTAGATAACGCAGAGAGAGAAGAGATTAAAGGTAGATAAGAAGAGAGGANCCCACCAGGGGTCGTGTGAAGATCATATTCACGTGAAATGAATATGAGGGTCTGGCCCATAATGCAACGCCGTCTTATGAGTGCGGGGAATCACATAGTCCCTCATATGTGCTGATGGGTCTGTGGGTTAATGTGGTAGTGGAGGTATGTGGTAGTTTGGGAACGTCGGTAGAGGGACTGTATGGTAACAAAGGGTATGTGGTATGTGGTAGGTACCTCATGGAGTATGAGAATTATATGTTGGTAAGGTTTGGCGTCCGTGGGTCAGTGTTGCAGTTGAAGATATGTGGCAAAAGGGAGAATTAGTTAGCGGGATATGTGGTGGGTCAGGTTGTAGTTGAAGATATGTGGCAAAAGTCAGTTATATGTGGTGGGTCATGTTGCAGTTGAAGATATGAGGAGCATTAGTTCGCGTATGTGGTAGGAGACTTCGGTGAGGACTATGCAGTTCTTTATGAGGCTAGCATGGTTATGAAATCAAAAATGTTAGATCGTGGTTTCAAACTCTGGTCCGTGATTTCTCTCTAAACTATTCGTTTGTGAGAGGATAAATAAATAGATAAATAAATATACATGTATAGAAATAGATAGATAGCTAGATAGATAGATAGATGATGACAACAATAATAGCAATAGTAATGAGAATAATGAGAATATAGTAGTAATAATAATAACAAAACGACATGATAATAATAATGATGATATTAATAACATGTATGATAAAATAATATGATAATGATAATAATAGTGATAATGATAATAATAATATAAGAAAATAAAATGATAATGATGATAATAATAGTAATAATAATAATAATGATATTAATAATGAATCATGATAATAATGATTGCAATAGCAACGATAATAACAACACAACGACAATGATGATGATAATAATAATAATGATTAAATAATGATTAATAATGATGATAATGATATAACATAATAATAGCAATAATAATGATAATATTTATAAATAATAATAAATAATAATGATAATAATAATGAATATAATAATAATAATAATAACAACAATATAATAACAGTAGTAATATGATAACAGTAATGATAAAAAACCACACATAGAAAAAAAAGATAAATCAACGAAGAATTAAGTAATGATAAGCATGAAGAAACAAGAAAATTGAATATGAAGAAAAGGGAAGGAAAACAAATTGAAAATAAGACGAAGCGAAAAATTAAGCAAGAAAAAAGAGACATAAAAGGAGAAGAATAAAGTAAGGAAAAAAGAAAGGAAGAAGTAAAGTAAAAGCGGAAGATAGCAAGGAATTAAAAATAAGAGTAAAAAAAGAAAAAGAAAAGAAAAAAAATAATAATGATAAAAAAAACTTACAAATCAGAGCTGAAAACGAACGAGAAGAAACGAAATGGAGATAAATGAGGAAGAAGCGAGAGGAGACAATTGAAGAAAATTAAACAAGAGATAAAAAAGAACATTTAATAATTGATAATGATAGAATATTTCATTATCATTATGTTAAATGATGATAAAAATAATGGTAATGATAAGAAGAAGCAGAAATAGAAAAAAGGAAGGAATAAGAAGAAGCAATAAAGTGGGTGTAGAACAAGAAGAAGTAGGAAGACGTAAAGGAAGAAGAAGAAGAAAGAGAAAAGGAAATGTACAATAAGTAAAA
>NW_020869832.1:132973-142973 GCF_003789085.1 Penaeus vannamei | reverse complement strand
CTTCAAGGCTGCGGCATTTGGGAAGGAGACGATTACTGGTCGCGTTATATATGTATATATATATAAATATATAATTATAATATATAATATATATATATACGCATATAATAGCCTCAGATCGATTATCATATTATTAAATTCAAGTTTCTTAAGATCTTTTATTTCGTATATACGAAGTGTTTTCACATTTTTTTCAGGGCGATGGTAATAGCTCACTATGTGATTCATTGAGGTTCGGATTCGGGTATTCGCATATTATTATTCGACTGCTTCGGGGCTGTTCGAAACTTACGAGCTTTCGGGAAAGTGAGGTAAAATTGAGAGGGTTATTTCGGAGATAATGTATATTGAGATCGGATAGGTAGAGTGAGGGAGTGAGGTAGGGTATAAGTATATGTAAGTATATGGATTTTAGTAGGGGGCATGGATTATGGAATTAGGTAAAGGAGGAAGGTATCAAGGACAGTGAGTGAAGTAGAGGGAAATGGAGTGAAGGGGTAAGGGTATATAGGTGAGGAGGTTAAGGAGGAGGAATGAGAGTAAGATAGTAGGTATATAGTAATATAATAAGAAGTGTAGATGGAGGGTAGTTGGAGGTGAGAGAAGACGTATAAAGGGAGGAGAGGAAATATAATGAAGGTAAATGAAGAGGTATAGGAGGAGAGGAGGAGAGAGGAAAAGATGGAGGAGGAGAGGAGGAAGGGAAATAGGGGATAGTAAGGAGATGAGTGAAGGATAAGGAGGAATAGAGGACAGTAGGAGATCAGAGTAATAAGGAGAAGGATACATAGGTAGTGAACATGATAGGAAGAGAGAAGAGAGAAAAGGAGGCAGGTCAGAGGTTCGTAATGAAGGATATTAGAAGAGTATTGAAGAAAGTTAAAACCTAAACAACTAACATAACATATAATAAATATACTTAAGAATATGTATATAACGTAAGAGAAATAAGGAATAGTAAAAATGAAAAATGATAAAAATTAAAACCAGAATAAAAAAAAAGTATATTATCAGTACAATATTCAAATATAACAGCTACAATAAAAATGCCGAGTCACGTGATAAATAATTTATTGAGAAAACCAATATGAAATACAGACATTACCTTCTGATAATTCATATACCATCACCTTATACCTATAATCCACATAAAATTGTAATACCTCAATACGCACGAAAAATAATGGTTGGTGTGTGTTAAGATGGATTAAGTGAGTGATGTGGTGATAGTAGGAGTGATGTGTGTGCTCAATGAGTGTGGTGTGTTGTGATTTAGTGTATTTATAGATAGTTAAAATATAGAAGACAAGGGTATACAAGCAAATCAATAAATATATTAGACATATAGAATAAGGATATTTCATAGTATGGGTTAAGCGTATGCAGTAAATCTAAATCGCAATGGCACATTGATTATGACAGGGTAAGTCACACTAATAATCACTACACATTAGATATAATACACTCAATAACTATAATTAACTTTCAAGTTCACAGATTCCGTATAGACTCACACTAATTTAATATAACCCAAATACTTAAACACACTTATAAAATTTAATAAACAACCACATACCATGAACAATTCATAAATTTAAGTCATACACTTGCAGTTTCATCTCACAAAAAATCACACAACAACAAGACAATAACTAATAATTCTATATGTAATTATAATACACATTAGATATGTGTGAGATGATGTACGCTAATGTACGTGATCGGATTTTTATGTGTGTCGATCGTGCATCGGTTTGTGGCTCGATAGATGTACTCGTAGATGTGATGATAGATAAGTTGTTAGTGTTGGTAGATGGTAGTGCTGATGGTTGGTCGCTAAGTGACAGGTAGCGCTGATGTAGTGCACAATGCCTGTGTCCACGGTGTCGACTGTGTGTAGTGTGGAGAAAGAATATTGGAAAAAAAAATTGTTTTGGAATCATACTGTCTTATGTATAGCATCATCATGCTATCGGCACATTAATTCCACTAAATAGATATGAATATAAGATAATAAGTATAAATATGTATATAATATAAGTAAATATATATATAATTATAAATATGATATAAAATAAACCCATAAATATAGTACCTTGATAACGTATGCTAATAGTTTATTGTTATGTTGTATATTTATTTATTATTCACTATTAATATATTTAATCACTATATATTATTCACATAGTTTTTATCTTTTCATTTATAATTTTTAACAATACTTCATATATATATATATATATATATATATATATATACGATATATATATATCATAGTTCATATATATCATATAAGCATTATATATAAGTATATCACCTATATATTGCATTAATTATATGTATGTATATTCGTATTTAGTACTAGGCGACGTTAGTATGTTAGGTATTTAATATAATATATATATTATATATATATATACATAAATATATATATATATAATATATATATATATATATAATCTATATATATATATTGTTTTATATGTATAAATAAATATATATATATATATGTATAGTAGATGTAGTCAATCTAGGAGTATACAGGTTATAAATATACATAATATATATATACATAATATGTTATAACAGTATATGGTCAATATACGGCTAGTATATTCATATGGAATGTAATATCCCAATGTATAGGGAATAGTACGGAAAGGGCTAATAGGTAACGTGCTTTAATATTTTTATTTATCCTATTTTATGTGGGGTATCTAGTTTATTTGATACTTAAGTGAGAGATGTTAGATGAGTGGAGTTTATTTAGTATGGGGAACAAATACGGATATATATAATAGTAGTTGGTCTAGATATAGATGATAAGGTGAAGAGGGATATAGTATTTGCGGATAGATAGGTAGTGATCATAGTGGAGTGTGATGTGTATTGTAACTATATTAGGGAATATACAGTAATATAGGGGGGGTTATAGGGTATAAGGGTATGGGGTAATGTATTGTAAGAGTAGTATTATATAGGTGTAGGGTAGTGAGGTGTACTAGGGATAGTATAGTATGTGTAAAGTATATGGTGGTGGGGGGGTGATGTATATAATATTACTAGTAATAAAGGTGTGTTGAGGGGGTGGGGGATAGTATAGTATGGTATAGTGTATTAACGACCGTATATACTATTATGTTCTTCACCTAGTAATTAGCCTACTATATTAGGGCACTATTTCTAGTCGTTCAGTGAGGTGTACCGTATCCTTAAGCTCCACGCTATCATGCTACTTACTACTGTCTACCGCGCTCCGCTCTCTCTTATCTAATATTACTGCTATATATAACACTGTATATAATATATACACTCATATACTCACTATATAATATATTATATATTAATATATACTCTTTCTGCTATACCATCTTCTCCTGTAATATATGTACATTATATACTATTACTATATAAATATATTCTATATATATATATATATCATATAATATACTATAATATAATATATATAAAGTATACATAATGTGTGTTTGTGTCCGTGTGTGAGTGTGTATTTGGGTGTGTGTTGTATATACGTACTATGTATGCACGTATGTATGTCTGGATGGATGGATGTGTATATATTAATAATTAAGAGGAATTGACCAAAAAATAACTTGAAATTTCTCTTCTCTTCTCGCTCGTCTCTACACTCCCCGTCCTTCTCAATCTAAGAACTTTTCTCATTCCAAAATTTCTTCTTCAGAAAAATGCTACAGCTGGCGTGAGGAGGCTTCCATGTGGGTTCAGATTTAAATGGGTTTTTTCCCGTTTAACATCACTCAAAAAGAGCCATCGGGACCTTCCTCTTCTTCCACAGACAGCGCTTACGAGACCTCCGAGTCGGTAAACCCAGCCAGCATTTGTTGGAAGGGAAGTCAAACCACCATTTTATTAACTCCTTTAATAAACCCAACATCCCCAAAATGCCAAACGGGTTATCAGGACACGGCTCCTGGAACATCTGGGCGATCATTTGGAGAGAAATAATATCCACACGGCACAAAGCGATAGGGTAGCATAAATGTCACCTTGCCGGTCCACGGAGACGCTAGACCCTCCGGAGAAAATTATTGAGTGCGAGCGCCATCTAAATAGCATGGGGCGGTTAGTTCCCCGGCCGGCCGCGAGATGGCAGCTTCCGTCAGGAATGGCCTCCCCCGTGCGAGAAAAAAAAAATTTCCTCGGGATTATTCGCGTAATTCCTGTTGCCGAGGACGTAAATTATCATGGAGAGGAGGGAGGGGTTGTATTTGCTATAAAGGTATAACCCAACTAGGATTATTTACCCTGAACGGAACTATAAACGAAAGAACACGCGCGATTTTGAAGGATTTACCTTTGTGTTCTCCAAAGTGAATAAATTTACCTGCATGAAAATATGCTACCTGGATGGACATGTAAACAAAATAAAGGACACGAAAATGCTTTTAAAAAATAAATTTGATTTACTTTACACAATCATATCTTCTATATGCTTTTAAAGTGTGACAATAGATAAACACTATAGAATGATTGATCACTGTATATAGCTACACCTGTTATTATTGCAATTATTCATCTGTATTGTATTATTATCGTTTCTCTCTTTCTTATCTCTGTGACTGACCAATCATATGTCATCATCGTTATAATTTTCATGGTTCTAGAAAGATGTTCTTGGTTCTGTTATTATTGTTATTATTGCTGTTATGATCATTATTATTTTTGTCATTATATTCATTATAGCAATCATGCTTTTTGCTATTTCCATCATTAGTGTAACAATCACTATTAGCATTATTATTGTCATTATAATAATTGTGTTATTGTTTTTGTTTTATTATTATTGTTATCATTATTATTATCATTATTATTTTTTTGTTATTATTATTATTTTATTATTATCATCATCATTATTATTATTATTATCATTATTGTTCTTGCTGTTATTATCATTATTATCATCATTGTTGCTGTTGTTATTGTTATTTCTATTACTATTATTATCATCATTATCATCATTATAGTTTCTGTTATTAGTATTACTATCATTAGCGTTGTTGTTATCATTATCATTATTGTTATAATTATTGTTATTATTATTATCATTATTGTTATTATGAATGTTATTGTTATGAGTGTGGTTATTATTATTATCACTATTATTGTTATTTTACTATCATTATTATCATAATCATATTATTATTATCTTTATTGCTATCACTATAACTATCATTATTATTATTATTATTATTATTATTATTATTATTATTATTATTATTATTATTTATTATTATTATTATTATTATTATTATTAATCATTATTATTATTATTATTATTATCATTATTATTTATTATTTATCATATTATTATTATTTATTATTATTATTTATATTATTATTATTATTATTATTATTATTATTATATTATTATTATTATCATTATTATTATTATATTATTATCATTATCATTATTATTATCATATATTATTTTTTTATTATTATTATTATTATTATCATTATCATTATTATTATCATTATTATCATTTGATAGCATCATTGTCACTATCATTATCATTATGATCACTGATTATTATTAATTATTATTTCTAATCAATATATTATTATCTTATTATATTATATTTTATCATATTATTATTATTATTTATTATTTATTATTATTATTATTATTATTATTATTATTATTATTATTTATTATTATTATTAATTTATTAATTATTATTATATTCATTATTACATTATCATTATTATTATTGTTACATTATCATTATTATTATCATTTCTATTATTATCAATATCGTTGGTATCATTATCATTAGCATAATTATTATCATCACTGTTATTATGAACATTATCGTTATTATTGTTATTGTTGTCATTATTACCATCATTATCATTTTCATCATCATTGTAATAATGATTGCTAAATTATTATCTTAATTATCATTATCATTATTATCATTATTATTGTCTTTATCATCATCATCATTATTATTATCATTATTTTTTTACTGACACTATGATCATTATCATCATGATTATTATTATTATTATCATTAATATTGATACCATATTCATTATTATTATCAATTATCTTTATTTCATTATTATCATTATCATTATTTTTTATTATTATCATTTTTTATATTGTTATCACCATCATTTCTAGCATAAGTATTGTTGTTACTATTGCCATTATTATCTTTATTATTACTATCATCATTATTACCATTATTATCATTATTATTATTATTGTTATTATTATTATTATTATTATTATTATTATTATTATTATTATTATTATTATTATTATTATTATTATTATTATTCATATTATTATTATTCATATTATTATTATTATTATTATTATATTTATTATTATTATTATTATTATTATTATTATTACTATCATTATCATCATCATTACCGTATAGTTATTATTACCATCTCTTTAAAACTGTAATTATGATTATCCTTTATCATCATTTTTAGTATCATCACCATTATTATCATTATCATTGTCAATATAATTATCATCATTATTATCGTTATTACTTTTATCATTGTCATTATTTTTATGATCAATATTATCATTATCAATTTTGTTATTACCATTGTTATCATTATTATCATTATCATTATTATCGTTATTATTATTGTTATTATTATTATCATTATCGTTATTATTGTTATTATTTTTGTTCTTATTTTTAATATCTATCATTGTTATCATGATTGTTATTGATATTATCGCTGATGTTATTACTGTCATCATTTTTGTAATCTTTTTATTATCATCATTAATTTTATTACTATTCTTGTTATTAATATCATTGTTACCATTATTTTTATTGTCTTTATCACCATTGTTATTATTATAGCTGTCATCTTAATTATTTTCATTATCATCATCATCAATATCATTCTCTTTATTGTTGTCATCCTCATTTTTTTCTTTATTGTCTGCCTTGTTATTATCTTAATTACACTTATTATCGTTATGCTTATTATTATCATTATATCATTATCATTATCGTTTTTTTTTATTGATATTATTATCAGTGTATTGTTATTATCATTATTGTTATCATTACTATCGTTATCATAATTATTATCAATATTGCCATTATTCTTATTCTATCATTATTGTTATCATTGTCATTGTTGTTGGTGTCATTGTCATAATTATTACTAGACTTAATATGATCGTTATCATTATTGTTATTGTTATTGTTGTTCTTGTTGTTGTTTTTACTATACTTATCATTATCATTATTTTTATGATTAATATCATCCTTTTTCCTTTCATTGTTATTATTACTTTTAGCAGTTATCTCTTTAGTTGTGTTACTATCATTGCCATTATCATATTCATTATTATCATTATTCTATCATTTATCATTAATCTTTTATCTTAATTATCATTATTATTGGTTAGTGTTATTTATTGTTTATCATCATCATCGTTAATCATCATCATCATTATTGCTATCATTATTATTAATCTTTTATCATCTTAATTATCATTATTATTGTTAGTGTTATCTTATCAATCATCGTTAATATCATCATTATTGCCTTTTTATCTTAATTATCATTATTATTGTTAGTGTTATTATTATCGTTATCATCATCATCGTTAATATCATTATCATTTCCTCCACCAAAGACGGTTATTTTTGGTAGCTTTGTTTAGTTTATTTATTCGTTGACTCGCTCAATAACTCAAAAAATCATGATTTTTTTACCAGAGGAATGTCTTAGCCCAACTTTTAATTTAATTTTAATTTAATTAATTTTTAAATGCCATTAAAATTTGGTGGCACTCTGATTCACGTGCTGGGCCCAAGATTATTTTTTTTGATGATTGCATAACTACGTCTGTTATTAATTGTTACTAATAGGGGTAATTATACTATCAGTGATTGCATAACTACGCCTGTTACTAATTGTTACTAATAGGGGTAATTATACTATCAGTGAATAACTATAATTACACTATCAGTGATTGCATAACTACGCCTGTTACTAATTGTTACTAATAGGGGTTATTATACTATCAGTGAATTGCATAACTACGCCTGTTACTAATTGTTACTAATAGGGGTAATTACACGATCAATTAAGAACTCTTTATTATGATCATTACTCTTATAACTTCGTCAAGGAAGTTATGTTTACTGACGTCATGTGTGTGCTGACAAAGAGGATGATTTTAATATAATTCTTCAAGAATTTTTGTTGCATCGGTGACTCTACTGTCTTGGCGATTATTATTATCATTATTACCATTATTGTTATTGTTATTGTTGTTACTATTATCAAAAAAATCAATACTATTATTATTATTATTATTATTATCATTATTGTTATTATCATTATCATCATTAATATTGTTTTTTTATCATTAATACTGTTGTTATTATCATTATTGGTATTATTATTGGTATTATCATTATTATCATTAATATTGTTGTTATTATTATTATTAT
Organism: Penaeus vannamei; assembly: GCF_003789085.1. Lineage (NCBI taxonomy): Eukaryota > Metazoa > Arthropoda > Malacostraca > Decapoda > Penaeidae > Penaeus > Penaeus vannamei. Next base: position 134,481 of record NW_020869832.1, on the reverse strand, counting down.
CATTATCATTATCATCGTCATCATTCTTCTTCTCAGCAAAATCATCATCATCATCATTATCCTTTTGATTACTTTTAGCATCATTATCATCACTATCATTCTTCCATTTCTCTTTTTTTTAATTATTAGACCGATTTGTTAAAACTGTTCGAGATCCGACTCAATGACTATTCGTTATACGGACATATATACCGAAATAGATACATATCTATCTATCAACACTTGCATATACACCAGACAGACAGATAGATAAATATATATCTATCAGATGCGTGATTTCAAGATAATCAGGTTTATTTGAAGGAATATCTGCATTATTACTTTATCTTATCTATTCATTTATCAGTAATTCATATGTTTTATTATTATTTGCATCTGATTCATTGTTTTCACCTTTTTACAAGATAATACATTATGTATTTTTGAAAATATGTTCTACTAATATTTTCCTACATATGTTTGAATCGCATATCACAATAATATTTAAGTGTAAATAAAAATAATTCTTATTTCGATATATTCCAAATCAATAACCCACAAATTTACATATAACCAAATAACGAAAGTGTAAAATACTTTATAACAAAATAAAATACATTATTTAATACCTAGGGAAAGTAAAATAATATTTAATAATGTCAGGAGGGTTTACATAAATTATATTCAATGAATTATATTTTTAATGGTGTTTATAGGTTTCCTTGAAAGCGAACGGAAATATAACGAAAATATACCCGACTTCATAAAAGATATGATATTAAGGGTTAATCTTGGGTTAATTTTTTTTTATATAGAACCCAAAGAAAATTACTGCATCTTGAGAAGTTATGGGAAAAAAAGAAAAAAAAATGAAGTGTGTTATTTTTTCCGTATCATAAAATACAAGAAAATGTAATTGATTTTTTCGCGAAGGATGCCATCACAACTTACGAAATACAATAAATACATAAATTATTTTCCTTTTCATTATTTCATTACTTTGAAGAAATTAAACTAAACCTATCAATCATTTCTTAAATAATGGTGCTAATAATGATAATAATAACAATGAAAATGATAATGATAATAATAATGATGATTAAGATAATAACATTAATAACGATAATAATAATGATAATAATAATGATAATAATAATGATAATATTAATGATAATAATAATAATAGTAATAATAATAATAGTAATAATAATAATAATAATAATAATAATAATAATAATGATGATGGGGATAATAATGATAACAACAATAATAATAGTAATAATAATGGTAATGATAATAACAAAAACAAAAGCATAAGGATAACAGTAATGATAATAATGATAACAATAATAATACTAGTAATAACAATGGTAATGATGATAACAAAAACAAAAGCATAAGGATAACAATAAAGATAATGATGATAATGATAAAAGAAAACAATAATAGTAATAATAACAAAAAAAAATCTATAATAACAACATCAACATCTTATCGACGTATCTCCTCAATTATTATCACCATCATTT
>NW_020869832.1:119053-124053 GCF_003789085.1 Penaeus vannamei | reverse complement strand
TAGCCGCCTATTTTACGAGTTGATGATGTGCAGTTGATTTGTAGAGCAGATGTATAGCGGGAAAAGGAAAAGGAAATTGGTAAATTTTCGGTAATCGTTGGTAACGATTTATTCCTCCCACTTTGTACTATTCAATCATGGCCCTGACAACAAGGGAGGGCATGAATTGTACCAGCGAAATTGTGGGGTAAATTACAAATAGTATACTGAGAATTGGTCAGTATTTAGCCACATGCAAGGGTCTGTGCCCTTGCAACCCCCCATGGGGGGCTGCTGACCCACAACCCCTGCTCTAGACAGCAAAGAAGCCGGTATTATTGGAAAAAGGTGTCACCATTGAATTGATCAAAACTAACCTTACAGCTTTGAAGATATTTAAATGATGATCACCTTGTTTTGCAAATGAATAACAACAAAGTCATTTAATTGTCAAAATAGATACAAATGACATGAAAACAAGGTGAGATTCACATGATTGTTGAGAACATTCTGACCAAATTCTCTGCTGCACATGCGTGGGTTCTCTCGGATCTGTTCTGTTCCTGTTATCTGTCCTGTGACCTCACAGCCAGTGTCACAATTTCATTAGCCAATTGTTTGGCAGTTACTTTAATGGCCAATGGGGAAACAGGGCACGAGGAAACATAAAGAATTATTTTGAAAATGAAGAGGCCAGCTTAAAACTATTACATGAACACGGAGTGCTACACTCTGAAGTGCCTTGCGACTGGCTGTCGCGTCACTTGTGCTCAGGTAGACCTCTGACGCTCCCACTCCTGCCAACCACTCCATTGATATAGAGGACCCTCATCCCAGCCTCTCCTCTGCACCAGACTGTAGAGTTTGGTCTGTGTGGGGAACACGTTCATCGCAAAATATCAACAAAATAACGAAGCAAGCTGACTAAATCCACAAGATCATGGTGTAATGCCAGTGGAAGTACAATGCCCACACTGTAAGACATAGTGTCATTACAGAAAGGAGAGACCAGTGGGTTTGTGGTGCATGGAAAAAGGTTCCAAAAACAGAACAAAGAAAGCAGCGTGGCTTTACTGTAAGCGATTACAATTCCTACCAACAACAACCTGGATGATCCCGACAATCCCAGTGACCCGCAGCCTGGCCCGTCTAGAGTTAATGCTTAGGTAAGATGAGGTTAAAACTGTCCCTGAGTCTGGGCTCTATCCTTCTGGAACATACGAGGTGAAGATTTTGCAGACTGGGGGTGGGGGGTGGCAGCCCCCCCTGAAACGGGATATAAGGGGGCAAAGCCCCCTATACAACCTGGAAATGTGTCAGTATATTATGTTGTATTCTACCGATATTTCTCAAAATACCCTGATATGTAGGCCTATCATACGCGCTCCAGCTATCTGGACCAATATCATGGTTATGCTTTGTTTGTGAAATGAGTGCTAGATTCATTTGAAACATTACGAAAGCTATTGGAAAGTTATTCTATTCACCCAAAAAATGCTGTGGGATTGGGTTTCCAAATTTACTAGAGCTAGTGTGAATCATTTATCTTGTTCCATTTAGAATGTATTCTCTGTTTTACTTCCAGTGTTTATACTAGTTAGAGATATTAAAAGGCTTTTGGTAATTCTAAGTAAGACAGCCGCGCCTATTTTTTATTATTTTTTTCTTCAACCCCCATCAATCTTGGGGGAGCCGTGGGGAATCGGGNATGCATGCATCCATATAGGTATGTGTATAGTATTTATGTATCTTTTCAAAGTGCGCCTAATAACTCTCTGTTAACATTTCCAATCCAACATTTCCAGTAAACACAAGAATATGCAATACTATCCAGTTTTATCCTAAATATACAGTAAACGCCCTGTATCGACAGTTGAGAACCAAACATGTGAAGATACTGATCACTCGGTTTACATCCGGCTTGGTGTTTGAGCAAATTGAGAGACAAAGAGAGAAGAGAGAGGGAGAAGAAAAGGGAGAGGGAGAGGGAGATGGAAGAGGGGATGAGAAGAGGGGGAGGAAGAGGGGAGGAGAAGGGGAGGGGAGAGGGGAAGGGAGGGGGAGGGAGAGGGGAGGGGAGAAGGAGGGAGGGGAGGGAGAGGGAGAGGGAGAGGGAGAGGGGAGGGAGAGAGAGAGGGAGAGGAAGAGAGAGAGAGAGAGAGAGAGAGAGAGAGAGAGAGAGAGGAGAGAAGAGAGATGAGAGAGAGAGAGAGAAGAGAAGAGAGAGAGAGAGAGAGAGAGGAAGAGAGGGAGAGGGAGAGGGAAAGGAGAGGGAGAGGGAGATAGAGAGGGAGGGAGAGAGAGAGAGAAGGAGAGAGGGAGAGAGAGGGGAAAGAGAGGAAAGAGCGAGAGAAGGGGAAGGAGAGGGAGAGGAGAGAGGAGAGGAGAGAGTAAGAGTAAGAGTGAGTGAGAGAATAAAAGAGAGAGAGAGGGGGAGGGGTGGGATGTTAAGGTTTGAGGTTTGAAGTCTAGTTTAATTTCATTTGCTGTGACATGCTGTCTGTTTAAATGACCCCTGTGGCCGGGGTGACCATCCACTGGCAGCGTGCGGGATCGAACGCAGGTCAGCAAGATTGCTAGACGAGAACCCTAACATTGTACACACGCACGCAAGCACGCACGCGCACGCGCACACACACACGCACACACACACACACACACACACACACACACACACACACACACACACACACACACACACACACAACAGAGAGAGGCAGAGAGGCAGAGAGCAGAGAGAGAGAGAAGAGAAAGAGAGAAAAAAAGAAAGAGAAAGAGAAAGAGAAAGAGAAAGAGAGAGAGAGAGAGAGAGAGAGAGAGAGAGAGAGAGAGAGAGAGAGAGAAGAGAAGAGAGAGAGAGAGAGAGAGAGAGAGAGAGAGAGAGAGAGGCAGACACACAAACAAAGAGACTGAGAGAGGAAAATACAACCGCCTTTACCCCCCCCCTCTCTACTTTCCCCCCCCCTCCTATTCACCATAGTACACCACTAACTTTTTTTTCTCTCTCTCTCTCTCTTTCTCTCCTCTAGGGATGGTATGTGTTTCGTTCACCTTTCTTCTACTCTTGGGAATATTCCGATATGAATAAGAAATTCCTCTCTCTCTCTCTCTCTCTCACTCACTGTCTCTCTCTCTCTCTCTCTCTCTCTCGCACTCACTGTCTCTCTCTGTCTCTGTCTCACTCTCTCTCTCTCTCTCCCTTCCTTTCCCTTTCTTTCTTTCTCTTTCTTTCTAAGCCTAGTAGGTCTTTCGCCATCCCCTTGTTTACCAAATGTACGAAAAAAAACTCATAAGATTGACTTAAATTACAGTTAAGGTACAGCCACTGTGGGATTTTTTAAAATTCTTTTTATTGTTATAATTTTTTTTTGTTATTTGAGAATACGAGAGAGATCGTGAGGCGTCTTAGGTCTAACCGTTGTTGTTGTTGTAGTCTAAGATAAATCCTATATAGACCCAGGGAGTATTGTATCAACAGCGCTTTGATATTTCGTTTTTCTTTTGTATTTTATCTATTTTTCTCTCTCTGTGTGTCTGTCTGTCTCTGTCTGTCTGTCTGTCTGCTCTCTCTTTTCTCGCTCTCCACTCTGTCTGTCTGTCTCTGTCTTCTCTTTTCTCGCTCTCCGTCTCTCTGTCTGTCTGTCTGTCTGTCCTGTCTCTCTCTCTCTCTTCTCTCTCTCTCTCTCCTCTCTCTCTCTCTCTCTCTCTCTCTCTCTCTCACACACACACACACACACACACACACACACACACACACACACACACACACACACACACACAACACACACACACACACACACACACACACACACGCTCCCATTGCACATTATCAACCTATATGAACCCGGTTGTACAAAACACTCACGGAAGGAAGAAGACATCATAACAACGAAGGAAGAAAGTCTGAGACAATCCCGAACGAAAACAAAAGACGAAAACAACGACAACAAACAACGGACTCCCCCCCCCCTTTTTTTCCAAATTCTTCAGAAAGGATCCTCAAAGGAAGTCTTTTTTTCTTTCTTTTTTTTCCTTTTTTGTCTTTATTTTTCTTTTTTTTTTTTTTTTTTTCATTTTTTTTTAAAGGAAGTTCCGATGAAAGGCAGACATCCTAAAGCTGTTCTGATTTCTCCCATAACCTTTAACAGGGTCGATCTCTGCCTCCCGTTTGTCTCGCGACCTGGCAGGGTATCGGGTATTGACCCCTGCCAGCGGGACGGAGACGTATATATGTATATGTGAGAGATTGGTGTTTTTTAATCACGAGAAATCCCTGGCGGATAATCAATAGGGTTTCCTGCATGATATTTTTGGGTTGAATGTCCTTTTGGGTGTAGGTTATACAAAGGGGTGTGCATGGGTTGTGGGGGTATACAGGGGTTGGGGTGTACAGGGTTGTGGGGTGTTACGTAAGGTTGTGGGGTGTACAGTTGTGGGTGTACAGGGTGTGAGGGTTGTGGTGTACAGGTGTACAGGGTTGTGGGGTGTACATGGTTGTGGGGTGTACAGGGTTGTGGGGTGTATATGGGTGTGGGGGTATTCAAGGGTGTGTATGTGGGTGTGGGGCGTTCAAGAATGTGGGGTGTGAAAGTATGTAGTATGTACAAAGGTGTAGGATGTACAGGGGTTCAGAGCGTGTAAGGTGTGAGGTGTAAAAGGTTGTAGGATGTACAGGGGTGTGGATTGTAAGTACATAGGGTGTACAGCAGTGTAAGGGTATGCAAGGATACAGTATATACATGTATGTAGCTATCTCTGTCTCTGTGTGTCTGTGTGTCTGTCTGTCTCTCTCTCTCTCTCTCTCTCTCCCTCTCTCTCTCTCTCTCTCTCTCTCTCTCTCTCTCTCTCTCTCTCTCTCTCTCTCTCTCTCTCTCTCTCCCTTCCTTCCTTATACCCTCTTCCTCTTCCCTTCCTACTCCCTTTTCTTCCTGCTCATATTCTTGTAGGAAATAGGATGTACCTCTACAACACATATCCGAGAGAGAGAAAGAGAGAGAGAAGGAGGAGGAGGAGGGATTAGG
>NW_020869832.1:96553-111553 GCF_003789085.1 Penaeus vannamei | reverse complement strand
CCTCTCCCTCTCCCTCTCCCACTCCCACTCCCTCCTTCCCTCCCTCCCTCCCACTCCCACTCCCACTCCCTCTCCTCCTTCCCTGCTTCCCCCTCTCCCTCCTCACTCTTCTACTCCCACTCCCACTCCCTCTCCCTCTCCCACTCCCACGCCCTCTCCCTCTCTCTCTTCCTCTTCCTCTCCCTCTCCCACTCCCATTCCCTCTTCCCTCCCTCCCACTCCCACTCCCTCTCCCTCTCCCTATCCCCTCTCTCTCCCTTCTCCCACTCCCTTCTCCCTTCTCTCCCACTCCCTTGTCTCTCCCTCTCCTTGCAAAGCGAGTTCCTGAAGCCAATCCGGATACGTAACTGAACCAACCGGATCTTAATTCTAAAGTAATCCTGTTGCTTTGTCCATTTATTCCTTTTCCAGTTTTGAAAACACGATTTGTGGGTATTTCTTTCTTTCCCTCCAACGAATTCAAGCAGCGATATATATATTTTACAGGAAAGGACAGAGTAGGAAAATAAAATGTCGCATTGATATTATTTTTTGGAGTTGTACCATATGCATATGTTTGTTTTGTTTGTTGTTTGTTTGTGTGTGTGTGTGTGTGTTGTGTGTGTGGGTGTGTTTTGTGTGTGTGGGGGTGGGTGTGTGGGTGTCTGTGTGTGCGTGTGTGTGTCTCTGTGTGTGTGTGTGTGTGTGTTTTTGTGTTTGTGTGTGTGTGTGTGTGTGTGTGTGGGTGTGTTTGTGTGTGTGGGTGTGTTTGTGTGTGGGTGTGTGTGTGTGGGTGTCTGTGTGTGTGTGTGTGCGTGTGTGTGCGTGTGTGTGTGTGTGTGTGTGTGTGTGTGTGTGTGTGTGTGTGCGTGTGTGTTTGATTTTTTTCTTTTCTTTTGAATAAAATGAATATTTTTTTTTTTTTCATTTTACAGATTAGTCAGCAAGAGATTAAGGCATCAAATACATTAATGTTATTATTGAGAAATATATTACCATGAAGTTTATATTGATAGATGCTTCACGGTAACCGTAACTGCTTTGGGAACTCATCAATACAAAATTCAGAAATAATTTATTAAACAAATCAATTGTTTAGATAAGCAAAAACACGGTTACTATTATTTCCCTCTTCTACAGCCAATTCGAAAGCGTTCACGGTGACTATTCTTTTCTGCCTTCTCAAGCTAAGTTCTAAAATGATACCATGAGTGAACTATTCTTTCCGCTCTTCTTCAAAATATACGAAAAGATCCTCGTTTACTAATTCTTTCCCCTCTTCTAATAATACGAAAAGATCCTAGGTTACTATTCTTTTCCCCTCTTTCTATAGCAATCAATTACGACAAAGAATCTCCGTTACTTTTAATATCTTTATAAATCCCCCTCATCTTCTTTCAACAAAGAAATACACGTATTATTTATGTCCTATCCTCGTGCGGCGTTTACCGTATTGGTCTTCTATATGCAGCTTATGCTCATATATCATGAGCATATATAATTATACTGGACACTTGGGGATACTGGACACAGATGGACGGCCGCATACATTAATTTACGTCATGGGTTGTGAGTCCGACAGAATATTATATACCTCGAGAGTGATAGGAGATAAATGCAGACGAGACAAAATATATCACATTCAATCAACGAATTTAAATCGTCGTTACAAAATTTCTGTTCAGGATTCTTAACATATCTTCCCTTGCTTCTCTCCACTCTACTCTTCGATTCATCATCTCTACTGCGCTCGGATGTGCTAGTGTTAGCGCTGGAGGAGCAGATTAGAGAGTAGAGGACGTGGACGGGGGGGGCCGCTTGCCCATAAGCAGGGAAGAATTACAACATAACATAACATTACGAACACACTACGATGTAGTGAGAGTAGCGTTGTCGATTTGCGCGGAGAATGGAGCAGAAGATACTGCTTGTCCACTATCGGAGTGAGATTGCATATTTATCGGAACGCATGTGTTTCAATAGTAATGGCACGATAAGCAAGGGAGGTGAGTCTGGTCGCATACGGTGCTCGTGGTGGCTCAGTCGGTCGTCGTCGCTCGCTACGTCGGAATCGCGACTGCATACAGATCGGTGGCTCTTCTTCGGGCATTATCGCAATGGGGCACATTCCCCTAGTTGTACTATCTCTCTAATATCTCTATCTCTCAACTCATTCATCTAGACTTATCTCCATATGTCTTTTCACCTTCTTTCTTCTATCACTCATCTATTAAGTGCACTTTTATTGGACTTTCATTCGAAGTTTTTCGTCTGGTCTAGCTTACGTTGGTCTCAGCTACTCTCGGGAATCCGTCGATCCTCTCCTATATACTCGAGTTCCTCTCTCTGTGTCAGAGTCCATACATCTCATCAGGGCATAGCACGCGTCACTCTTCTCTAGCGCTCTGGCGTCTTCGGTCTGAGTCATTTCGATTCCGTCTTCCTCATCTGATTCTCTCAACGTCTCACTCTCTCGCTCGTCGAGCGCATACATCGCCTCATTGCATTTAACGAATTTTGCTTTCGTTTAATTCCAACGTTTTTATTTTAGATTTTCTGTTGCCTCCTCCTCGAATATCGCTCCTTGTAGTGCATTAATGCCAAAGTACGGTGCTCTCTCTCTCTCAAGAGGTTTCACACTATTTTTTCTCGTCCGCCTCTAATCTCTTGATCTCACTCTACCAGTTTAAAACCTTACGTTTTATCTTCCATCTTGTTCACAATGGATATTTTCTTGCTCGATCACACTCTAGTATTTCATTTTTATCCTTCCAATTCTCACACCCTTCTGCTGCTTGCAAGCGAATGGCCGGTTGTTATCATTCACGGCCGGGTCGTAGGTGCGATTGATACGCAGGTCTGTCATACGTCTGCTAGAATCGTAGCTCGCTTCCCAGTCGCTGATCCTTACTATTCCCATAGACTAAGCTCACTCCGTCTATGGTCGTGCAGATAACCTACAAAAAACTCCAACTATTTAAAAAAACTCTTCTCTTTAAATACCGCCACAAACACGTAAGTCAACATCCATGTCTGTTCAATATCTCAATAAATATATATTTTGCAAATGCATACTAAGGGTACCTTGACCCCTGCGAGTGTTGTGTATGTAGGTTAGTATTTATAGGATACTCCACGTATCATATATGGCTCCACAGTATTTATGTATAATATATACACATCATCACACTACATGTGTCATTTGAATATATAAATGATACCCATATGATATATGTACCTACTTCATATATATATGTATTTAGTATCCACTATGTATAATATTATTTATATATATACTATATATATGTATTCTCTATAATCTATATATATATGATTCATCTTCTTTACCATATATAGTATATTATATATATATATATATATAATATACTTATACGTATAGTATATATATATATATATATAGTATGTACTATGTATATATAACATATAAGTACTATATCTCTTCTCTGCTTACTATCTATTGATATTACTATCTTACTAGGTTACCTATATCTTATATACATTATGCTATAGTAGATACTAATGAACATTATAACCTCAGCTCCGAGTCGGGATTTCGTAATCCGTCGCCGCCATGCTATGTGTTCTAATGCAAGACGGTCCGTGAGAGACTATACACTCGTTGCAATCGACCCACGAGAGAAGAGTGAGCAACTTATTTTAGCTCTAAGCATCCATAGATCATTACCTTAGCCTACTCAATACATGAGTAAGGATACCCGAAAGTCTTCACAGTCACTCCCGTGGGCCACTCGGCTATTGAGAGCACGCAGCAGTGACAACACAAATCAGATAACCTGAGGTGTATTTCGCATCTCTGACAGCACTCGCGCATCACACAGCTAATCAATAGTGCATCATATCTCGCACACATTCCTCATTCTTAGCCACTCGCTACATACGTGAAGAGCCTTCGATCGCGCGAACACGAAGTGTTGCGCCGCAACACGCGGGTCGCCCCCGGAAGGCTCAATGTCTATCGCGATGCCTACCGCTACGCCGCTAGTTGCTACACTCCTTTTCGCAGTGGCGGCGTTGTTCCGAGTCGCACGGTAGACGCGCGCCCCGTCCTTCTCATTCACGTGCACTCTGGGGTTGCGAGGGATCCGCCCACCGGGCAGAACTGCGCGTTGGTTACGTCGTGTGGCGGTCTGCTCTCCGGCCCCGACACCCCCCCTGCTCCAAAAAAAAAATAGTTACGATTACTAAACGTAAAAGAAAGTTTCAAAATAATTCCATCACTTACAAAAAAAAATGTAATAAATCTACTTACCTCCATAGTAGATGGGGAGGGAGGGTAGGGGTAGGAGGAGCACATGGGTGGGGGGAGGTGGGGGGACGTCGTACAGAAGCCAGTCAGTGAGCGGGGGGATGATATGACTTCTGGCTCTCACGAAGAAAGGCGGATCTGGATGTCTTATTTTGGCTGGTTGGGGGGGGAGGGGCAGATAGACAGACAGCGAGACAGACAGACAGATAGCGAGACAGGCAGACAGAACAGATATAGACAGAAACAAGAACAAGACAGCCAGATAGAACCAGAACAAGATTATACAGACACCGACAGACAACAAGACAGACCAAGACCAGACAAAGATAGACAAACAGACAGACAAGATTAGACAAAAGATCAGACAGAAAATTACAACGACAGACGATAGACGAAAAAAGACAGGACACGACTTAGAAGAGAAACACAGAGTGACACAGACAAACAAACAGAACAGACAACAGGAAACAGACAGACTAGACAAACAACAGAAAACAACAGATGCAGAGAAGACAGACAGACAAGACAGTGGAGACGGCAGCGGTTTGAGCAGAACAACGGACCCTTCTAAGTCAGACACAGAAAGCAGACAACGAATGATGAAGGGACACGACATGTACACGTCGAAAACACCATCCGTCACAAAGGAACATTGCATTTACAACACGCTGAAGTAAAGTTCATTAAGCGCAGGCAAGATATGGATATGAAAAATAATAGAAGTGAATAATTATAATTTTATGATAAAAGCGAAATAAAGTATAATAATTAATATATATAATAATATAATAAAAATTAATTAATAATACAATATATAATAATATAATGATAATAATAATATAATAATAACAATGATAATAATAATAATATACAATAATATGATATCATAGACATCATGAATTATAAGTGTTGATAATAGACTAACAATAAACGAATACCTGAATAATGATAATAATAATGATAGTATATAATAATAATAATGGAAAAAATGATAATAAATAATAATTAACAATTAATAAGATATAATAGGAACATAATGAAATTATAATCGTTGATTAATGAATAACCAATAAACATATATGAAAATAATTAATAATGATAATGCAAATCATCATGAAATGGATTATATATAATAATAATTATAATATAATTATGAAACTAATGAATAATGATAATATAACTAATATAATAATTCATAAATAATAATAATAATAATAACAATAATAAATATAATAATAATAATACTAATAATTGATAATAATCCCGATTCAACATTTCTTTAATCACTTCCCGCAAATCAGCCAGAAACCAGCTTGTACAGTAAGTTCATAAAAATTAAACAAAAAAATAAACTCTCTGTGGCGTTTTCTCCAAAAACACAGTTAATGACCTGAAGACTAAATTTTGGGTGGTTCCGGCTTCTGTTTAATGAATCTCATTACATCATATCGTGTGTTGGCGATTTAATTGTTAATCTAAATCATTTTGAACTTTTTTTGGCAGTAATGTTCATAACTAGATATTATGAGCTATTTAGAGATAGATATTTATGGTGTTAATGAAAGTGAATTGCCTTTTTTGTCGTCATTAGTGTTGTTGTTAATGTTTTATCTAGTTAATGAGGTTCGTGGTTTAAAGACGTGATACTGGAATTGATAAGTGTGAATATGATATTATCGCAACATCAACTGGTATTAGTTACTTTATTAACATTTCTATTGGAATCTTGTGAAACTAACGATATTCACTGGAAGTCAATTTATTTAATATACTTAAGTCCACCATGAAAATATCAAAATGAGACATCCCATTTTCTATGACTGAATCGCACTGTCAAAAATATCGATAGTGTCACTACTGTAAATTATATATTATTATCGCTTTCTTTGGGAGACTGGGCTAAATCCCCATAAACTTTTCATTGCGATCTGTCTGCCAAACTTTTGCTTTCACGCTAAATAAGAAACAAAAAATGGAGTACTAAATGTTGATACAGGGAGAAAGGTAGAAAATGAATAATGTAAAATCAAATATATTAGAATAAGTACGGCAAAATGAAGAAATTCCTAAACCATCGGTCAGTGTCACCACCACATACATCTCTTCTACCTCAACTCTCACTCTCACTTTCGCTCATCTCTCGTCCTCTCTGCTATTTCGGCTCGTCCTGTCTTCTCTCTCTCCTCTTCTCTCTCTCCCTCAAACCGTCTCACTCTCACTCCTCTCTCCTCTTCTCTCTCTACTCACTACCCGATCTCCTGACCTCTCAGTGTCTCTTCTTCTCATTCGCGAGGATAACTATCGTGTCGAGGTGACCGGCGCGCCGGCGGGGCTCTGTGACCACCCCGGCAAGACTGCACAGATGTGCGCCGGGCGTGGCCTGTGCCATTGCCAATCCTCTCTCTCTCTCTCTCTCCGTCGTCCTCTTTCTCTGCTCTCTCTCTCTCCTCTCCTCTCACTCTCTCTCTTCTCCTCCCTCCTCTCCTCTTCTTCTCCTCACCTCTCACTCTCATCTCTCTCTCCCTCTCTCCTCTACTCTCGTCTCTCTCTCGTCATCACTCTCATCTAAACCCGGCGCGCCCCACCGCTCTCTCTCTCTCTCTCTCTCCTCCTCATCTCAACTCTCGCTCACATCCTCAGTCTTCTTCGCTTCTCTCCTCGTCTCGCACGTCTCTCTCCCCTCCATCGCCTCTCTCTTGCTCTCTTCTCTTCGTTTCTCCCTCTCCTCCTAGCTCTCCCTCTCAGGCTCACTCTCCTCCCTCCCTACGGCTGGACAGTGCGCGTCCCTCCTCGTCCTCTCTCTCTCTCCTCTCTCCTCTCCTCCTCGCCACTGTCCCTCTCTCCTCTCCCATTCTGTGCTCTCCTCCCTCCCTCTCTCACTCGCTTGTCCTCCTCCTCCTCCTTCCCCCCTTCTCCCTCTCTCTCTCTTCTCTCCGGTCATCTCTCTCGGTGCTCTCTCTTCTCCCTCCTCTTCACCTCCACCTCTCACCTCTCCTAGTCTCTTGCTCTCTCCCTCTCCTCCCTGCCTATTCTCTTTCTGTCTTCTCTGCGGCCCTCATCTTACCTCTCCTCTCCCTATCCCCCCTACCTCTCCCCTCCCGCCTTTACTCCCATCCTCCCTCTCTCCTCTACTCCCTCTCTCTCATCTCCTCCCTCTCCCCTCTTCCCACTATCGCCATCTCTTTTAGGACCAGTCCCTGCCCGTCCTTCCCTCCTCTCGCTCGCTTGCTCCTCCCTCCTCCCTCCCTCCGCGCCTCCTCCGCCTCACCTCTCTCCCTCCCTCCCTCGCCTCCCTTCCCCTACTCCTTCCTCTCCTCTCCCTCGTCGCCTCTCCTCCATGCCGCTCGCCTCTTCGCCCTCACCTACTCGCATCACCATGCTCCGAACCCGCTCATCAAGGACCTCTACTCCGTTCTCTTATCAACTCCGAGAACCTTGAGCGGACGCCAGAGCGCCGGGTCGAGGCGAGACTGCACCGCAGGCCCGTCGAGGGAAGATCGGCCGGGCCAGCCGAGGCTGAAGTTTGGCGACGCTGGCCGGCGGGTGGGCTGGGGAGGGGGGGCGAGGGGGGCGAGGGGGGGGGGGGGAAAACAGGCCAAGGGATTCAGTAGGGGAATTGAAAGAAGGTTGTAGCTGTAGTGGAATTAATGGCTGTGGAAATAATTATGTTTTATATGTATGTCTTATAATACATATATATATAATATATATATATATATATTATAAGTATATATATATATATATATAATATATTATTAGTGTGGTATTGTAAGTACGTGTGTGTGTGTGTGTGTGTGTGGTGTGTGTGTAATATATATAATATATATATATATATATTATATATATAACTATATATATTAATAAAATATATATATATATATATATTATATATATATATTAATATAGTTGTTATACTATTATATATATAGTAATATATAATATATATATATATAGATATATATATATATATATTATATATAAATATAATATTATATTATTGTGTATATGTTTGTGTGTGTGTCTATATGTTTATATACAATATATATGTGTATATGTATATATATATATATATATATATATAATATATATATATATATATAATATGTATATATATGTTATATATAAATGTGTGTGTATATATTATATATATATAATATATATATATATATATATATATATATATATATATATATTATATTTGGTATATAATATTTATATTTACTATATATAAACAATTTTCTGAAACGGAAGTTATCAATCTCGTGAAACAAGAAAGTTGACCGTCATTTCGTAATACAATTAACCTGTTTACAAAGCTAATCACTCCGGTTTTGGTCAAGAGGTGAGGAAGGTCAGACCGCGAAACAGGGTCACAGATTTTCATAAGGAAATCCAAGGGAAAAAAATCATCCAAATAGATTTTCCTATTTCCCTCCTTTCCTTCCTTCCCTTTCAAAAAAAAAAAAAAAAAAAAAAAAAAAAATCTGATGAATCACTTTTTCCTTGTTTCTCGGAAATGTAACCTGGATATAGGAGTCACGTCGTAGTTCCCTTCATTATGATCTTTATCGCGTACGTAATTTCTCTGCAGGAAACGCCGGAGTGTGAACCTGAAATATGAGTTCGTCGCTCCGTTGGATGACCTATAAACACAACGGGCCTTCCCGCTCGACCAAGTCGTGACCTGCTCAGCCTGGTCAGTGAATTTCAGACACGCTGTAAGTGACGTCATGTGTGAGCCGCCCGTGTTTTTTGCTCCCCCCCCTCTCTCTCTGCTCTGTCCTGTCTGTCTGTCTGTCTGTCTCTGTCTCTGTGCTCTGTCTCTCTCTTGGGTCTCTCTTTCTCTTCGGCTCTCTTTCTCTTCGGCTCTCTCTCTCTGTCCTGTCCCATGTGTTCTCTGACATCGATCTCCGCGTCATCTCCGATTTCTCTCTCTCCATCATTCATCAGGTCTCCTCTTCCTTCTTCTCTCCTCTCTCTCTTCCGACCGCATCGTCAGCCAGTCTTGCGGTCTGGTCGTCCGATCATTATCTCGTCTCGCGATCGTCCTCATCCGACCCACCCCCTATCTGCCGACTCGTTCTCTCCTCTCTCATCTATCATCCTCTTCAAGATCATCTCTCCTCGCGGTCAATCTCTCATCCCGCTCCGATCAACTCTCGGCGTCCCCGTATCAGATCCCGTCCTCGTCTCTCTCCAGTCTCCTCCCTCTCGGCTTTCACGCCCCTCTCGCCTGCGACTGCCGGTCCTTATTCCCCCCTTCTCTACCGCCATTGCCCGCCCCGCCGTTCGTTTAGCCACCCTCATCTATCATGTCATTCCTCCTCTCCATCTTGCCTCATGCCCCCCCCTTCTCTTCTTCCCGCCCACTCCCTACCTTCCTCTCCATCTTTACAGCATATGCTATCTGTGTCGAGTGTCGCTCCCCGGTGAGAGAAACCTACTTGGACAAAGATCGTTTGTATTTGGCGCATCGATTTAGAGGTGTACTGTCCGGAACCTGTCACAAGATATACGTAGTGTTTGAGATAGGACGGGTAAAGTATGTCATATTGCCGGAATGGAAGCTTTTTAGTAGGAGCAGTGGTTTTGAATGTGAGCTAGTGGGTGTGGTGTGTGTGGTAGGTGAATGTGTGTAATTTTGTTAGATGTATTGTGCATCAAGTGGTTTTGATGGTGTGTGTGTGGTGTGTACGAAGAAAGTGTAAGGAGATGTTACGCGCGGTAGGGTGAATAATGTAATATGATACTACGTTAGTGTGAGGTATATATATATATATAGATATATTAGTCGGTATTATATATATAGGTATATTTATATATATAAGTATATATAGTTGATGAGATATAATCAGATAGTACTAGTATATAAGTTCATCTTGTGGTGTGTGTGTGTAGTCAGTGTGTGTGTGTGTTTGTGTGTGTGTGTGTGTGTGTGGTGGAATGGGTGTGGTGTATGCGTGGGCTGTATGTGGTGGTTGTGTGGGGTGAGTGGTGAGGATGGAGGGTGGATATGGTACTGTGTTTATAAAAATGTATGTGCAGTGGCTGTGTTGGTGCATGAGTGTGTGAGTGTAGTTAGGTAGACGCAGCGGCAGGCAGGACGGAGTAGACTGGTCTCAGTCAGTTCGGGTATATAATATATATAATCATAGGGGTATATATTATATGATATATAATTATATATATATTATAGTATATATATATATGGTGTGGTTTGTGGCTGTGATGTGTGTGTGGTGGTGATGTGTGTGATGTGTGCTGCGTTACGCTGTGCAGTGTGGGTTTGTGTGTGTGTGGTGGTTGTGTGGTTGCTCGTGTGTGTGGTCTTGTGTGTGGTGTGTGTGGTGGATGTGTGTGTGGGATTGGCGCGTGTGTATCGTGTATATGTGTGTGGTGTGTATATGCATCTGAGTGTGCGTGGGTGCGGGGTGTATGTTGTCGTTAGGTTTTAAATAAAAAGTTGATAATGTGTCAGTGGTGTATGCGGTGTGGTGCTGGTGTATGATGTTGTGGGTAATCGTATGATGTGTGTACAGGTGATAATTCATCTGATAATATATTATATAATATACACTATATATAATAGTATATTATAATATATATATACAAGTAGCTGTGTGTGTGTGTGTTGGTGTGTGTGGTCGTTGTGTGTGTGTGTGTGGGTGTGTGTGTGCACCGTAGAAATTTAGATCACTGCCCGTTATTAATATTCGCTGTAGTTATGGGATTTCAACAAGTAAAAAAAAAAAGTGATCAAATTTGTTCCATTTCCCACGTTCTCTATATCCACTAAACCAAATTCATAGGTATTTATATATTCGGATATTTCTGTGTGATACAGAAAATGTCAGCTGATTCGTAGACATGATCAAACTGAGATACATAAATAAAGCAAACTAACTTGATCTTAGCAGTTAGTTGAACCAAACTAATATGTTATGTCTTCCTTGTGTATAAGACAGTGATTTATACGTAAAATTTGCAGTTATTATTCATATAGGATTTCGTTAAGTAATGCAAGCCATATTGATATTTTTTGTTTCGTTTTTTTTTTTCTTATTTTTCCTTTTTTTTACGTTATAATGAACCATTTTTGTTTCCCGTATTCTGGATTTTAAAGGATTTAATAGAGTAATCAAATCGTTAATAAGGAATATATACGAATGTAATTTTGTTTTAGATTATGTTCTGGTTATTGCTGTAGTAAGCCCTTCAAAGGGTAAAGATTGCTAAATATTTTCATTATCTATTCATTTATTTTTATTAGCATCATTTTTTTTATTATAATTTCTTTTCTTTTTTCTGTTTTTTTTTTCTTTGTATTTTCTTTACTTCTGTGTAATAAAGTGACGCGAGAGTAAACAATCTTTCTCTTTTGACATGATTTCTCCTGGTAATTAAGGCAAATACTTACCAAATGTCATTTCTTTTAATTCTTTGTAGCAAATTGACACAAAAGTAAGCAATCTGTTGACAAGTTTTCTCCAACTAACTATAAAATCCACTTAATACCAAATACCAGTAAAACCAGCTTATACATTCTTAGATTCTAATTAAGACTACTGTAACAGCTGCTCAGAACAACTCTCTCTCTCTGAAAAGAAAGTTCTTTAGTTCTTTAATAAAAGTTCTTTAGTTCTTTAATAAAAGTTCTTTAGTTCTTTAATAAAAGTTCTTTAGTTCTTTAATAAAAGTTCTTTAGTTCTTTAATAAAAGTTCTTTAGTTCGTTCTTTAATAAAAGTTCTTTAGTTCTTTAAAAAAGTTCTTTTAAAGTTCTTTAATAAAAGTTCTTTAGTTCTTTAATAAAAGTTCTTTAGTTCTTTAATAAAAGTTCTTTAGCCTTTAGAAGTTCTTTAGTTCTTTAATAAGAAGAAATCACAAGCACATCAAGAACCTTATATACACAAGAACATTATACCCATTTACAAGGAAAATGAGTTAGAAAGTAATGATCTTCAAGTAGCTTTCTCCACCTAAGACAAATGTAAGAAAATGAAGGTGATATTAAAGAACATATAGATAGATAAGAAAGAGACAAAAAGATGGTTATATGAAAGAATAACAGCACAGCAAAAGGCAACCAAAGATTAAAAAATAAAAGATAAAAAGCAACAAATAGAACAACAAACACAACAAAAACGAAAAAAAAAAAAAAAACAAAACAAGGCACACAATATCCAAACAACTAAAACAAAACATAAAACGAAAAATTATTTTTAAAAGTTATAAGATTACAACACATCGCCTCCAAAGCGTAATGTAGCCCTAATAACACAATTTTAAAAAAAGTGAAATATACCCCAAATTATAAAACCAAAAAAAAAAAGAATTAAAAAAAACAATATAAGCAAAAAATCAAATAAGAATAGAAATATCCACTAAAGAATATCAAATAAAAACAAAATAGAGAAAGAATATAAACATAGAATGAAAAATAAAAACAAACTAAAACAAAACAGAATGAGAAAAAAAATCAAACAAAGAATAAATATAAAATAGAAAGAATATAAGAGTAAGAAGGGTAAGAATATAAACATAGAATGAATTAAAAAAAAACTAAAAACAAAAAAACAGAATGAGAATAAAATATCATAAGAATAATATAAAATAGAAAGAATATAAGAGTAAGAAGGGTAAGAATATAAAATGAAAAAAAAATAAAAATCTAAACTAAAAACAAAAAACAGAATGAGAATAAGATATCAAATAAAGAATAAATATAAAATAGAGAGATATAAGAGTAAGAAGGTAAGAATATAAACATAGAATGAAAAATAAAAAAAAATAAAAAAAGAGAACGAGAATAAAATATCAAACAAAGAATAAATATAAAATAGAAAGAATATAAGAGTAAGAAGGGTAAGAATATAAACATAGAATGAAAAATATAAA
This sequence comes from Penaeus vannamei, assembly GCF_003789085.1. NCBI lineage: Eukaryota > Metazoa > Arthropoda > Malacostraca > Decapoda > Penaeidae > Penaeus > Penaeus vannamei. The sequence goes on along the minus strand of NW_020869832.1, from coordinate 98,390 downwards.
AAAAAAAACTAAAAAACAAAAAAACAGAATGAGAATAAAAACATCAAAGAATAAATATAAATAGAAATGAGATAATACAAGATTAAAAAGCAGAATGAGACATTAATCTAACAAGGTCTTTAGCTCGTCTGCCGCCGATGACTCAGCGAAAACCTCCATATAAGGAGAGATTTCGTATAGCGGCGTCGGCTTACAAAGGACAATAGATATTACGAAAGGAAGCTCAGATCCAGATAACATTCACAGACAAACAAACAAAAAAAGTGGATTTATGAATGTTTTCTTTTGTTTGTTTGTTTGTAACATTCACACTCACAGACAAACAAACAGAAAGATTGGATTTATAAATGTTTTCTTTTTTTATGTTTTATCAGATACCATTCACAGAAAACAACAAAAAAGTAGATTATAAAATGGTTCTCTTTTTGTTTGTGTTTGTGTTTTATCAGATACCATTCACAGACAAACAAACAAAAAGTGGATTTATAAATGTTTTCTTTTGTTTGTTTGTTTATTTTTATCAGATACCATTCACAGACAAACAAACAAAAAGATTTATAAATGTTTTCTTTTGTTTGTTTGTTTGTTGTTTATGTTTTATAAATTGATGACGATTTTTGTTATTATTTTATTTTGATATGTTTGATTTTTTCCTTTTTTTGTTTGTTTGTTTTTTGTTTTATAAATTTACGACGATTTTTGTTATTATTTTATATTTGATATGTTTGATTTTTTTCCTTTTTTGTTTGGTTTTATGTATAGGTCTATAGAATTTTTTTTCTGGGGGGGGGGGTCATAAGATTAAGTAATTTTAGTTGTTTGGGGACTTTTCACTAACTGATGTGTTAATATACTGTGGCATTCCTGACGAAGTATACTGAAATATACCTCTCACGTCAGTATGCTGAAATACACCCCAACTTAGATTATTAAAATATACCACCAACTTGGAATACTCAAATACACGCCAAATTTAGTATATTAAGATACACCCCTCAAGTCAGCATNAAAAAAAAAAAAAAAAAAAAAAAATGAAACGAATTACTACTAACAACTACAAACTATTACAAAACAGCCAATACAAGTGAACCGCGCGCTTTCGTCTACTCTCCTGCGTACTAACGATGACTCGGCTAACGACCAATTGCGCAATAACTTGAACTCGGAGTCATGAAGAGGTAATTACCCCCCCCCCCGAACCTCCACCCCTTTCTATAATATTTCTTAATCACGTTTCATCCTACCCCCCCCTTCCACTCGTTCGTATATGTATTTGTAACCCTTCCCCCACCCTCTTTATCTACAATTTCTTATCGGTTTCATCCCCCCTCTCCCGTGGTTGTATGTGTATAAGTAACCCTTCCCCCCCCCCATATCCTACAATTCATGTCTTGTCTATATTCATTGTCCTCCCCTCTTATCTACCCCCCCCCCCTCAATCCCCTCGTTCATATATCTTTAATATGAACCTTTATCTACATATTTCTTAACCCCGTTCACCTACCACCCCTCCCTCGGTTCATGTGTATATGTATATGTATGCATAGGGGAGGGGAGGGGGAAGGTCCTATCCTCCCTCTACCTTTGTGTTGACCTGGTCTTTTTTATCCCTTTCTTTCGTCTATTCCCTTCATCCCTCCGTTTGGCCTATCCCCTTCTATCCCCTCCGTTTGGTCCTATTCCCCTCTATTCCCCCTCCGTTGTCCTTCCCTTCTATCTCTGTTTTTCTTGTCATATTCTCGTTTCTATCTTTGGTCCGGTCTTATCCTCCTCCCCATCTTCCTATATTCTTCTTTCTTCTTGTCATTCTCACATTTCTATCCTCTCGCATCTTCCC
>NW_020869832.1:81553-91553 GCF_003789085.1 Penaeus vannamei | reverse complement strand
TGTAATTTCTCTTTATCCATTTGTTAATCAGTTCGCCCATAGATACAAAACAAACAAACAAACAAACAAAAAACAAGCAAAAACAAGCAAAAACAAAAAAGAAAAAATTGGTAATCTTTCAACGAAAATCTGGTTATGCAGCTCCGTCCAGCGACCTTTTCTTAATTACCTTCTTCATAACCCTTTTCCGAAAACACTGAGAAAACCCTCCATTTTGAAACCCCTCTCCTCCCTAGTAGCGAAACCTCCTTCTTCTGGAAACCTCTCTCTCTCTCTCTTTCTTACTCTCACTCTGTCTCTGTCTCTGTCTGTCTGTCTGTCTGTCTCTCTCTCCTCTTCCTTCCTCTCTCTCTCTCCCCTCTTCCTCTATCCTCCCCCCCCCTCTCTCTCTCTTTTACTCTTACTCTCTCTCCCTCTCCCTCCCTTTCTCTCTCTCTCTCCTTTACTCTCTCTCTCTCTCTCCCCTCTCTCTCTCTCTCTCTCACTCTCCCTCTCTCTCTCTCCCTCCCCCCCCTCTCTCTCTCCATCTCCCTCTTTCTCCCTCGAAAACAAACAAAATTCTTCCCCCTCACCTTGAGACAAATTCTTAAGAACGGAGTAAGGCGTAAAGTCATCTTCGACGGCGGTGTCTCGCCCCGTCTCCGCGCTCTTTGTTCTCTGAGCGGGGCTGGTGGTGATGGTGGTGATGGTGGTGATTGGTGATTGTGGTAGTGATTGGTGGTGGTGGTGGTAGTGGTGATTGGTGGTGATGGTGGTGGTGGGTTTTGGTGATGGTGATTGGTGGGTTTTTGGTGGTGGTGGTGGTTTTGGTGGGGTTTTTGGTGGTGATTGGTGGTGGTGGGTTTGGTGGTGATTGGTGGGTGGTGGTGGGGTGGTGATGGTGGTGATGGAAGTGGTGGTATTGGTGTTAGTGGTGATGGTGATGTTGGTAACGGTGTTAGTAGTGTTGATCGTGTTCCTGTTATTGTCAGTGTTGTTAACTCTAACAATAAATAAACGAGGTTTTCGCTATACTCAAGAAATAGACAATAAAGAAAAGGAAAAGCTTAATCTTGAGACTTGAATTCCATATAAGGAGCATTGTATTCCTTTAAGTGGCTCTCTGTTAGAGTTAATTCGATGCTCTTTTGTTTCTTCTTGTTGTTACGTCTATGAACACCACGACCTTTATTGTTATTTCAGCGTGTTCTTTGGGATGACAATAACAGCGGAAATAAAGGATATTAATGATAACTGATGCGATTAATGATGATGATGGCGATGATAAAGATAACGAAAAAATAGAAAAGCCAAGAACATAAATTTATACAGAAAAACGGTAGCTGTCGTAATAATATTTACAAACGCACATCTATGATCACGAGATTAATAACAATGCTTCTCACGAACTCAAGAAGAACACCTGTTCTCTTGTTCACCGCCTCCATCACCTGTGTTCTTCTCCTTCAACAGTTGCCAGAGGTATGACGAATTCGCTAAATTGAAGTATTAATGAGACAACAACCGATTTACCAAACTGCTTGTTTGTCATGGACGTAAAGAGATATATATGTTTTAATGTTTTGTTATTGATTTATCATATCATTTAGATAAGTTTGTGTTCATATCTCAAATGTATATGTTATCGTGGACAGCTCTGTGGGTTACACCTCGGAAAAAAAGGCTTATATGATATTGTATAAAAAACTCACGTACTACCAGTAAATAAGTGGTATATTTACCATCTAAATACCTTTTCCCACAAAACAAGAACAATAAATAATAACCAATTTTTCAACTAAGTACCTCCCCCTCCCCCCTTCCTCAAAAAAAGAAAGAAAGAAAGAAGAAGGAGAAGGAGAAGAAGAGAAGAAAAGAAGAAGAAAAAGAAGGAAGATGAGGAGGAGAAGAGGAGGAGGAGGAGGAGAAGAAAAACAGCTGTACACCATTCTGTACAACCTCGCTGTAGTAACGTGCCTCCTGTGCTGTTCCAGTGGAGTACACGAACGTCATGCTTGGCCAGTGTAGTGTTTATCTAGCACAACATACACTGCAGTGGTCATCTGGAAGGCGAAGTGTAAAGGTGTATGTCGCTACTGTGTGTTAATGAGTCGGTAGTTCGGTCTATTGTGTTTCGGCGGCGTCCACAAAGCGAGGGTTCAGCTACAGCAAAGGGTCTGTTGTGGGATTTTTTTTTTCTTCTTCGAATGTTTGGCCAGCGTTCGCTTGATGGATATAAGCGTCTGTAAGTCACTTTTCGTATGGGTTTGAAGGCTTGCTTAGAGAATGATGGTGTCGTTTATGTGTTTATTTATTCGTTGTAAGTGGTGTAGTGATTTTTGGTTTATTCTGTTAGCGACGAGGATTTGATTCCTGGTTATGCAATAATAATGAGAATAAATAAATTGCAGAGTGTAAGTCCGGACAGAATATAACAAGGCGGAGAGCGGAGAGGAGTGTTTGAAAGTTTCATTTTCTTAATTCATTGTTACAATATAAATCCCACTGTGCTTCGATTTCAAAGACGGTTTACTCCAACTAATACAACTCCATATTCATATAATGAAGAGAAAACATTTCTCTATATTTCCAGTTACACCAATGATAAGTAAAAAAACAAAAAACAAAAAACAAATCTCAAACAGTTTACTCCTCCCAACTCCATCCTTTCGATAAAGCACAGAAAAAATCGCTTTCATTTCCTAATAACCAATAACCCAATGGTCTTTATCCTCAAAAAAACGCCGGCTTCCTCCCTCTACTCCAGACTCCAGCCTTGATAATCGGACACTCAGTACAACGACCAGGCGAGCTTAGTACTACACAGTAATGCACCGACCAGCCCGTTGTAATTGCAGACCCCGAGCCACCCACTGCTATTGAGGATCGTCTACATCGTCTCGTGGGGAACTCGGGGGCGTGGGCGTGGATGTAGGGGGCGGGGGGGGGGTACGTGGGAGGGGGAGGTGAGGGGGTAAGAGGTCCCTCGGATTTCCCTGTTGGATTTAAACACATTGCAAGGGAGGGGAAAAAAGGAATTTTGGTAGAGTGAGAAAAAAGCGTGTGTGTTTTCCCTCATTTTCTGTCGCTCTTTAACCTCGGATTTTGATTTAGATCTCTTTCCCCCCCCCCCCCAAAGCTTCTGAATGGATTCCCATCGATCGACAGAGGACCAAATGAGAGACAAAGCCAAAAAAAAAAGAGAGAAAAAGCCAAGATCCTCCACCTGATCCTGGACGCCCGCCGGAGCAACCTCGCCTCCTTGAAATCAGATCCCGGGACAAAGTGCCGGCCTACTCTCACCAAACGGCGCAGCTGATTGGCTCAGGAGATAGGACACGTCACTAAATCACGCCCACCTGCGTCCAGTCCACCAATCAGCGTCGAGCTCGGCCTTCGTGTGCCCTATTCGACCCTAATTGCAACTGAAATCCGGCCAGAGTGAGAAGGGACAGGTTTTTAAACGCCTGGGTGACGTCACTAGTTAGAATGACGTCACAGCCCACGTTTCGAACTTTCTCTCTCCTTTTTTTTTTATTCTTCTTTCCCTTTCCTCTCCTTCCGTCCTCGTCATTCATCCTTTTTTTTTCTTCCTCTACTTCCCGTATTCCTCTCTCGTTTTATTTCCTCTTCGTTATTCTCGCTTTCCTTTCCTTCCTGAAATTTGGCTCCGTTTCCGGCCTCTTGACTTCGGTGTCGAAAACCCGTAGCGAAGGATCCTCAGTCAACCGTATTTTATCCGGAGAAAAACTGGATCTGCCGGGCGGGTTCTCTCAGGGATAGCACGTTGATGCCCCCCCCCTCCCCCCTCCCAAGGCCCCCCTTTCGCCCCCTCCCCCTTTTTCTCCCCCTTCCCCCTATCCCGTTTGTAAACCCCCAACCCTCACCCACCCCTCCCTTTACTCTCTTTTCTGAAGCTCCCCTTTCTTCGTTTTCTCTCTAGAGGCTTTTACTTTTTCGCTTTCCCCTCCCTCTCTCCCTTTCCCTTTTCCCCCCTCTCTCCCCCTTCCCCTTCCCCTATTCCACCCCACCTCTCCCTCTCCCTCCTCTCTTCCTCCTCCTCCTCTTCCCCCTCCCTCCCTCCCTCCTCCTCCCTCCCTCTCCCTCCTCCCTCCTCCTCCCTCCCTCCCTCCCTCCCCCTCCTCCTCCCTCCCTCCCCTTCCTCCTCCTCCTCCTCCTCTCCTCCTCCTCCTCCTCCTCCTCCTCCTCCTCCTCCTCTCCTCCTCCTCCTCCCTCCCTCCCTCCCTCCTCCCTCCCCGTCCCCCTCCTCCCTCCCTCCTCCCTCCTACCCCACCCTCCCATCCTCCTCCTCCTCCTCTCCCTCCCTCCCTCCTCTCCTCCCTCCTCCCTCCCTCCATCCATCCACGTATATAATTTACGGTTCACAAAGTTCTTGTCAAAAGACTTAGATTAGTTTTTCAAGCGAAATGTGTGCGGCAGCTTATCCCGGCCGACACCTGTGGACGGCCGTGCATACAAACATCTCGTATTGGCTTTAATTTTTGCTGTTGTGGGTTTCGTGTGTGTGTGTGCGTGTGTGTGTGTGTGTGTGTGTGTGTGTGTGTGTGTGTGTGTGTGTGTGTGTGTGTGTGTGTGTGTGTGTGTGTGTGTGTGTGTGTGTGTGTGCGTGTGTGTGTGCATTTTTTTTAACTTATGGGCATGAATAACTTGAATAACATATGGACACGTATGGATGAACACGTACACGTACACGCACGCGTACGCACGCAAACACACACACACACACACACACACACACACACACACACACACACACACACACACACACACACACACACACACACACACACACACACAACAAACACAAACACACACACGCACACACACACACACACACACACACACACACACCTCCCCCACAAACACCCCCCCTTCTCCCCCCACACGCCCACACCTCCCCCATAACACCCCCCACTCCCACTCCCTCTCCCCCCTCCCACACGCACCCCCTCCCCTTACACACACACTAAGTCCCGGATGTTCGCGTCGACATTAGGCCCAGATCTCCCTCGCGCTCCCGACTTTAATCGTTCGGATCAAGTTTCCGATCAAGGAAGTTCCGTACGAGTTTCCTTTCCTCCCCTCCCCCCCCCTTTCCCCTCCCCCCTTCTTCCTGGTACTCCGCCTCCCCCTCCCCTTTGCTTGGTACTCGGCCCTAGTAAATGGGTACTCCTCTCCTCTCCTCCCCCCTCCCCCTCCCTCCCCTCCCCTCCCCTCTCCCCCCCCCCTCTCCTTACTCTCCCCTCCCTCTCCTTTCTCCTCCCCTTTGAGGTACTCCTCTCTTCCCTCTCCTGGTACTCTCCCTCCCCTCTCCCTAGTACCTCTTACCCTTTCCTAATATTCCTTTACTCTCCCTAATACTTCTCCCCCTCTTCCAAATACTCCCGCCCTCTCTACTACCCTTCCCCATCTCTCTAGGACCCTCTCCTCACCCTGGTACTCCTCCCCCTCTCCCAAGTATTCCCCCTTCTCCACTTGTTCTCTTCCCCTCCTTCTCTAAGAACTCCCCTACCTCTATCTTTCTTTTATTTCTCTCCCTTTCCCTCTATTCTCTCCCCCTTTGCGGTCTTCGTTCACTCCCTCCCTCACTCCCCTTCTCTTCAGGGTCCTCTTCCACTCCCAACTCTCCCTTCTTTTCCTCGTCCTCTCCCTTCCTTACCCCTCCCTCCCTCTATCCTCTCTCCCCTTTCTCTATCTTCTCCCCCTTCGTTCACCCCTCCCCCCTCCCCTTCTTTCAGGCCCTCTTCCGCTACCCATCTCCTCCCATCTCCCTCCCCCTTCCTTACCCCCCTCCCCTTCCTTACCCTCCCCCCTACTACTTAGACAACCGGAGACAGGAAATAGAAAAAAAACACGAAGAAAAAAATAAAACGAGACAGAAAAAAAGTTTTGTCTTTCATCTTTTTTTATCATTTTTTTATTTCACTTATTTATCTATTTATTTATTTATATATTTATTTTTTATTTAGACATTAGGGTTGAAAGAATATACTGATATTGAAAAAAGAGGCATTTTGTTGAAAAGGCGATTGGAAATTAGAGTGATTAACAAGCGTAATTAGCAGATTGGGTAGAAAAAAAAATATTTAAAGAAATTAAAGGAAGGTTAAAGTGATAGAGTGATAGAGTGATAGTATATGGGTGTCTTTTAATCCATTGTGTTGGTCTGTTTATATATCTATTTAAGAATCTAATTTATCATTTTGGTGATTTTTTATTTTTTTTTGGTCTGAGGCATGTGTGTTTACATATATATTATTAGTATGTGTGTGTGTGTACTTGTGTATATGTGTGTATCAAGTTACGTTTGCGTGTACATGAATGTCTCTTTATGTGTACTTATGCTTGTCTGCGCCTGTGGTAGTGTGTGTATTTTTCATGTGTACTTGTTTTATATGTGTGTATTTTTATGCGTCTTTCGTCTGTGGTGTGTATGTATGTGGTTTTGTGTGTGTATTTCTCATGTGTGTATGTTTTTATATGTGTATTTTTCGGTGCGTTTTTTGACTGTGGCGTGTTTGTATGTGTGTGCATTTCATGTGTGTATTTTTGTATGTGTGTTTTTCGTCTGGGGTTTGTATGTATATGAACTTGTGTGTCTCATTATGTGTCCAGTACCAGATCATTTAATTATTATTATCATCATCATCATAATCATCATCATCATCATCATTATTATCATATATTATTATTAATATAATTATTATTATTATATTATTTTATATTATATTATTATTATTATTATTATTATTATTATTATTACTATCATTTATTATTATTATTATTATTGTCATTATTATTATCTTATTATTATCATTATTATTATCTTTATTATTATCATTATTACTATTATTCTAATCATTATTATCTTCATACATAGTAAATATAATTGTCTTTTGTTCTTCGTGCACACTTGAACGGATGGAATAAAAGTAATTATAAAGATAATTTTCCTATCATGGTGACTGGACAGTTAACTTGCATGACGTTTTAAAAATGATATTGCTAATCATGATAAGCAACATATCCGATAAGAATGCCTTTGTAAAAACATTGGAAATATTAAGAATTAAAAAAAAAAAAAAAAAGAAGAATTGGGAAAGGAAAAACGCATTTAATTAGAATAAAAATGAACAAACAAATACAGACAAACACACAGACGCACACAAACAAAGAAAAAGATAGATGCACAAACAAAAATAAACACACGAATACACATACGGATGCACACACATAGACACACACACACACACACACACACACACACACACACATACACAACACCCACCCACCCACACCCCACACACACACACACAACACACACACACACACACACACACACACACACACACACACAACACACACACACAAACACCACACACCACACCCACCACACACCCACACACAACACCCAACAGACACACACACCAACCCTCACACAGCTCCTCTCCCTCCCCTCCCACCGCTTCCCCTTTTTCCCCCTACCCGATCCACAAGACCTAAAATAGAAGGATATAAAACCCCAATTCCGGATTCCCGGATGTTCGGCAGGGCTTCATAACCGGATGCTCGAGGCAGGCGCTTCGAAATCCGCTTCTGAGAGAGGAAGGGGTGGGGGGGGAGGGATGGGGTGTTCCAAGGGAGGGGTGGGGAGGGAGGGGTGGAGGTGGTATGTTTAAGGGAGGGCGAAGGGGGAGAAGGGTGGGAGGAGCGGGTGTTTCAAGGGAGGGGGGAGAGGTGGGGTGGGGAGGGGGGATCGGAGGGGTAGGGTGGGGTGTTTCAAGGGAGGGGGGGAAAAGGGAGGGGTGGAGGGGGTGTTTCAAGGGAGGGGGGGGGAGGGAGGGGTGTTTCATGGGAGGGGAGGAGGGGATGGGAGGGAGGGGGTGGTATGTTTCAAGGGAGGGGTGGAAGGAGGGAAGGAAGGAGGAAGGGGGGTGGTATGTTTCAAGGGAGGGGGGAAGGGAAAGGGAGGAGGGAGGGATGGGAGGGGGTGTTTCAAGGAAGGGGGGAGGGGAAGGTAGGAGGAAGGGTTGGTGGTATGTTTTAAGAGAGGGAAGAGGAAGGGAGGGAAGCAGGAAGGGGGGTGGTATGTTTTAAGCGAGGAAGGGGGAAGGGAGGGAAAGAAGAAGGGGGGTGTTTCAAGGGAGGGGGAAGGAAGGGGTGATATGCTTCAAGGAGGAGGGGAAAGGGAGGGGGAGGGGTTCCAAGGAAGGGAGGGGGAAAAGGAGGAAGGGGGCGTGGTATGTTTTAGGGGAGTTGGGGGTGGAGGGATGGGGAAGGAGGGGTAGTATGTTCCAAGGGAGGGGGAAAAGGAGAGAGGGAGGAAGGAGGGGATAAGTTTCAAGGGGAAGAAAGAGGAAGAAGGGAAAGGAAGGAAAGGAAAGGGAAGGGAAGAAAGGTAGGAAATGCAAGAAGTGGGGGAGGGAAGAAGGGAGAGTGTAGAAGTGTAGAATAGAGGGGAAGGAAAAAAATGAAAAAAGAGGAAATAAGCAAGGAGAGAGAGAAAGAGGGAAGAAAGGAGGATTGCAAACAGCCTACTAAAAAGAGGGAGATGGAGAAGAAGGAGAGGAAAGAGAAGAGAGAGAAAAAAAAAATAAAGAGGGCAAAGTAAAAAGAAGAAAAGGAGAGAGAGAGAGAATTAAAAAAAAAGTGAAACGAAAAAGGGATAGAAGAAAAAAGAGAAGGCGGAGAGGGAGGGAATAAAACAAGAGGAACAGAGGAAAGGAAGAAGAGAAGGAAGAAGGAAAAGAGGATGAGGGAAGGCAGGCAGGAAGGGAGGAAAAGGGAAGAGGAGAGACAGGAAGTGAGGGATAGAGAGGGGAAAGGGGAGGAGATAAGCGAAGAAAGTGAGAATAAAAGGGATTAATTGAGAGAGAAGGAGGGAGAGGGAGGGAGGAGGGAGGGAGGGAGGGAGGGAGGAGGGAGAGAGAGGCAGAAGGAGGGAGGGAGGTGAAGAAGGGAGGGAGGAGGGAGGGAGAAGGAGGGAGGGAGGGAAGGCGGAGAGAGAGAGAGAGAGAGAGAGAGAGAGAGAGAGAGAGAGAGAGAGAGAGAGAGAGAGAGAGAGAGAGAGAGAGAGAGAGAGAGAGAGAGAGAAGAAAGAAAGAGAAAGATGAGAGAGAGCGAAAGAGAGAGAGAGAGAGAGAGAGAGAGAGAGAGAGAGAGAGAGAGAGAAGAGAAGAGAGAGAGAGAGAGAGAGAGAGAGAGAGAAAGGAAAAAAAAAAAAAACACAAATAATAAAATAAATAAATAAAAATAAATCCTAATTGAAGCATCTCGAAATCCTAACTACCCAAAACAACCAAATTACATCGTTTTAAGATTATGAAGAAACAGCCAAACAACGCCAGAGAGACGAAACTATCGCATTTATAACAATAACAACTCTTTTTTTTCCCCTATTTAAGATTCCTTTTACAATACGAGAAATTTATAACAATAACAACTCTTTTTTTCACCCTATTTAAGATTCCTTTTACAATACGAGAAATTTATAACAATAACAACTCTTTTTTTTCCCCTATTTAAGATTCCTTTTAACAATACACGAAAAAAAAAAAATAAAAATTATACGCCATTATCACTACTACTACAACTGCTACCATTCTCTCTCTCTCATTCGGTGTGTCATCGTGTGTCATTATTGTAATTAATCCTGTCATTAGCGATAAGTTGACAAATGACAAGGCGAAAGACAACAGGAGGTGGATTACTGATTGTTGGGGGAGGGGGGGGGAAGGGGGGGGGGAGGGGGAAGGGGTGGAGTGAGGTGAGGGGGGAAGGGGAGATAGGGAGAGGGGTGAGGAAGGATGGGGAGGGATAGGGGTGAGGGTGTGGAGGGGGAGGGGGGATAGGGGGATGTGAGGGTAGGGGGAGGGGGTGGGGAGGGATAGGGAGATAGGATGAGGGAAATGGGGGGATGGGGAGGGATAGGGAGATAGGATGAGGGAAGAGATGGGGGGATGGGGGGAGGGAGAGGGTTAAAGGAAAAGTGTGATTAAGA